>JAQQAC010006923.1:38835083-38996403 GCA_029783875.1 Phataginus tricuspis | reverse complement strand
TGTAGGAGGGTTCCTCTCTCTCCACATCCTCGCCAACATTTGTTGTTGTTTGTGTTTTGGATGTTGGCCATCCTCACTGGTGTGAGGTGATATCTCATTGTGGTTTTAATTTGCATTTCTCTGATGATTAGCGATGTGGAGCATTTTTTCATGTGCCTGTTGGCCATCTGAATTTCTTCTTTAGAGAAGTGTCTATTCATGTCCTGTGCCCATTTCTTAATTGGGTTATTTGCTTTTTGTTTGTTTCCCCCATTAACTTTCAAAGAGGAGAAGTAATTTGGAACAAAGATGGCACATTAGTGAAGGGGATTTATGGGAGTGTTACCCATAACTTCTCACAGAAGATGACAAGTCAAGTTTTCAAATGGGCACACGTCGCGAGTTTGACTTAAGTAAGTGTCATGGGGAAAGCCAGCATGGGTGGAATACGGCTTACAGAGCCTCTAGTGGAAGTCAGTATTAATAACCCAAGTCTTGGGTTTTCTTAACAAGGAATTTCTTGTTCAGTGTTACTTTAATTCCATACAATCATCTAAATGTTTGCTGACAGTGGCTGCCGCTCTAAAGCAGCATGGTACAACCATAACTGCACACCTGACGGGCCAGACACGTGACCTCCCAACAACTCACTAGGCACCACTCTTAAACGCGCAATAAAAAACTAGTTTTCTGCTGTGGCTGCAAAACTGATCTGAAAAAAATATCAGAATGAAGAGTTTCAAATGCATTCATTATGTGTGACTGTAAAACTAAAACAGGCCTCTAACCTTGTAAAGATTATAAAATGTGTTTTTGTAGTCTGGATAGTAACTTGATTTAAATGAAACGTGTTTGCTCTTTGTTGAAAAAACAAGGAAGTACATGTGGAAACAGGCAGGAAAACAATGGGTAGTGGGTGAATTCTACGACGGAGGGATGCACAGACCAGTGGGGGCAGAGGGATGTATGGGATTACGTCTCCCCTTGCCACTGGGAGACAGGCAGACATTTGGGCAGCCTCTGGCTTCATCAGCAAGGTAAAGGGTACAAGGCTGGCTGTCCCAAGAGCTTTGTCATAGCCAAATGTCTTTTTCCCTGTCACTCATCTTGGGACATTGCAGTTATGGTTCAACAGTGCGAGAGTGGACTGCGTCCACCTGCCATGGGAGAGAGCACACTCCCTGTGCCCAGGTCTGGGATTCTCTCAGGGGGCAAATCTGTTAGCACAAGAACAAGACACGTGTCTAATGTAAACGACTCAGTCAGGGGAAACAGTGTTCCCTAGAAGGCGACAGAAGAGGAAAATGTGAGCTAATGACACTACTCAGAGTAAACAGTAACATTGCCTACAAGACCCTGAAAGACTGGCTCACAGTCCCTTCACAAACCCTCTAGTTCAGGCTCCATCGTCCCGGCTGGGCTGCCTGCCTGCCTGCCTTTGCACTGGCTACTCCCTCTGCCTCAGATGTGCTTTCAGGCTGTCATGTGATTTACTCCCTTACTCAGGACTTGGGGCTTGTCCTGACTACCCCAGCTAAAATTGCAAACTCCACTGCCTACTCCTTTTTAGCCCTGTTTCCTTTCTTTCTTTCCCAGAGCACCCATCATATTTTCCCACTGCTCCAGTATTTCTTTCCCGTTTCCCCTCCATTGGAATGGAGGCAGGGATTTGCTTCTGATCTGCTTCCCAACCCAGCCTAAGGCGGCCAGCAGTGAGTCCTCAATTCAACATTTGTTTAATCCATCAGAAAGTTGTCAACTAGGTTCATAAACCAGAACAATTAGTACTCTACTTAAAATTACACTTCAGAGTTGTAACTTTATTTTTAATTCAGTAGCACTTTTCTAATGGACACCAATCAGCAATCTAAACCACACTGGCTCTGTACAAACCTTGTGCAGCCCTTGATATGTACCTTTCAAGTATGAGCCATGTACTGGTCAGAGACGCTTCTAAACCCTCTACACAGTCTGGAACTTCAAATACTGGTACATGTTGAACTAAATTACTTGCCAAAGGAAATCCTTTCACACCGAGAAAAAGCTACCTGCTGTCACCAAGAAGGAATCTGGGCAGAGTGGCATTAGAACACGCTCTTATCCCCAAGTGCGTGGTCATGTCCTGTGACCAGGTCTGGTTCAGCTGGTCCACGACATGATGAACACTTCCCAGGAATTGTGCACAGCAGGGACACCCCAGCAGATTCCTAGGAAAGAGCCCAACCCTGCAGATCAACCTTCTGCATAATTAATTTCCGGGTGAAATAAGGTCTTGGCTAAATTACAAAACACAAAAAGCCACCCTTTGTACCGAGCTACAAAAGAGAGTCTGGTGTAGGATTGCATCCTCTAGTGGACGAAGAGAGAAGTTCAAAATCCTGGCTTGGCTATACCCAATCTTTTACACCTAATCTTTAGTGTAATTTTTAAGTTTCCTGCTGCAGGCCTTTTGTATTCCAGAGCAATTACTAACATTAGAAATGACTTAGAGACTACACATTTCATCATCCACTGTTACTGTTACCATCTCTCTGAAAGACTGGACTCCTGCTTGCCCCAACCTTCTCTTACATAATCCTGAGGAACAAAAATCATAAACGCTAAGGTCCATCCATGATAAACCACAGCCTCCGTGTTCTTTGCGGAAAACTATTATGCTGTCGCCATGCCTAGGCCAGTTAGAGCCAATTCTATGAAGGAGCTGAAACTGAATGACAGAGCAGGAGACACATGGGGAGTATTCCAAAGGCACTTGGGTGTGGCACGAGCCATAAAACCTTCTGAAGGGTCTCCTCCCATGGGTTCTAGGCTCCATCCCCGCCACTTACAAACGCACCCAGCACACTGCATTACTGTGCAGGAATAATGTACACTGCTATGTCGTGCTCACAGAGAAGGTGGGGTTCAATGCTAAGAACTCATCTCAGGGTAGCATTTCAGCACTGAATCAGAACAGGAATGAAGACAGGCAGGCATGGGTGGGGTGCTTTCAGGGAAGGTTCTAGCATCTCAGCTATGCCAGAGCGTCAGTGTCATCACTGTCTTCTCATCCTACTTCCCTGTTCTTGGCAGGCTCTTCTGCCCTGAGTTCCCAGACCAACCTGAGTGGACCCACTGGGGACACTCAGTGCCAATAAGAACACAAGGAAGGCACCTGAAAATCACAAATGGCTCCATCAGTAAGAACTGCATCCACTTGATTATTTTCCATAAGATGTTACTGCTCAGAGGGACCCAGGATCTGATTAACTCACCAAACCAAAGGGTAAACCAGCTTCCCACCCAAGTCTGCAGACAGCCCTACCGCTGCCCGACCAGACTGACACTGAGGACAGACAGACAAGGCCCTGCCCACAGCACTGTGAGGAAGCAGACAGCTGCGCTCAAGGAAAACACCACAGGAGGTCGAGGCAACCACCAGACGTCCGAACTTTATTCTAGAAATACATGTACTGTTTCTCCCACACTGTTAACAATGCGTTAACGAAGGCAATTATGACACCCTCTTCCTCTTAGGACTACGATGTAGAGGAGCGTAGGTAGCTGTACTGTGAGCTGTAGGCTCTTGTGAAAACGGAAAGGGTCAGAGCCAGGAGCCCACGACAAACCCCACCTCAGCTCCCTGGTGCCTCTGCTCACCTGCAGCAGGCAGGCATCTTTCTGCTGCACACCACGCCTGAGACCCCAGAGCTCTCCCTGCAGGACCCTGAAAGTTCACAGCTGAAAGCCTGTGGAAATGCTCTCAGAGTCCAAGGAAGATGTAGATGACAGTGACAGGGGTCGGCAACCATGTCTGAAGTGCTCCCAGGCCCCAGTCTGCTCCTGAGCACTTTACACGATTGATTGCTCACTGAACTCTCCCAAGCGCCCGACAGGAGTCATTGTATCACTGCCATCCCCATTTCACTGAATGAATTGAGGCATAAACAGGGATGTGGCCACACAGAGGCCAGCGGTAAGCTGGGATCAGGCCACCTACCATGGAGAATTTGGATACCTCTGCCCACTGGTGCTGAGATGGTACTTTCCGGGTCGTTGAAACTCCCCATGGTGGCTGTGCCTTCCCTCTGCACCTGCAGCTTTTAGAGTACTGGTCCCTTATGGAAACCACAAAGCGTAAGACGTCTCCCTGGGGTCTAACTCCATTCATTTATTTCTATCCATACAAAACAGGGTCTTAGGCAGGTCAGCATTTGAAAATGGGTAAGAATGAAACCAAGGAAACCTGGGAGGTCCTTACCAAAACAATTAAATTTCAGGCACACAGAAGCAGGCAGGAAAGAAATGGGGAGGTGTCCATCCAGCACACACACAAATATTCCAGTAAACTCACCTGCAAAGAAAGCACACTTCATCAGTTTTTATTCTCCTTCAGCAAGTCTGAATGTTCAGAGAATTAAAAACTATCAGCACCATAAAATACCCTCCAAAATCTACAATCTGCCTTCCGCCCAGGAAGGATGTGGAAGGTGCCTTGTGGTGTCCCTGCTTCCATCAGCCCCTCCTCCTTCCAGGTCCACCAGCCCCATCCAAGGGCTGGTCACCTCCTCCTTGGCAGTCGAGGACCTCCTAAATCACCCCTCCCCAGGCTGTGACCTGCACACCACCCCCTGGGGCCTGGCCCAGGTTAGACCATCTCGCTGACCTCCTCAGAAATCTGCCTTTAAGAAAGCCACAGGTTTGTTACAAAGCCCCCTATAACCCACACGAACTCATCTATCCCTACATTTTTCTTCCTTTCTTCTAGTCACTATTTCCCCAGTTTGGCCCTTACTCAAGGGCTTCCCACATCCTGTCAGGCACTTACTGCTTCCTTCCTTTTGTCACATTTCATCAGGTGGACATAGCAATTCCTTGCTCAGGGTCGGATCCCTGACAAGGCCCACTGTTCCGTAGCTCTTACTGGCATCTACCTCCCTAGACTGTAAGCCCCTGAACACCAGTTACCACTTTTCCTTTCATCCCTCCAAAGCAGACGTAATGCTTTGGCCACTATAGGCACTCAAATGTGCTGAAGACATGGCTCCTCAATCTGTGTGCTGGTATCAGAGCAGCCAAAGACAGAAGGAGGAGGAACACCGCTTCACGGGGAACAGGCTAAACGACAGCCAAGAACGTAAAAACGTCAGCAGTTACTGTCGATGTGTGAAATCCTCAAGAGAAGCCAACACCAGGACTCGCCCCAAAGTAGAATCCAGTCCCGCCTTTACCCAGAGGGTGGTGCCGGAGCTGTAAAAGGGCACTTCTGCGTCACAGTTCCGATAAAGGCGTCACCGCTCCCTCCAATATATCTGTACCTGCACTGTCCACCCCGGTGGCCACATGTGGTTGTTTTCCCTTAAATTAAAGCTCCTGTTCCTCAGATGCACTAGCCACAATGCAAATGCTTAACAGCTATGGCTGCTCCACTGGACAGCACAGACACAGACCATGACCCTCATGACAGAAAGTTCTATTGGACAGCACTGTTCCGTACATAGTGTTCTTTTGAAATTACACATTTTAGCATATCCTCCTCCTGTTAAAACCCATAATCACCTCCCATAGTCTTAGGAAAGGATGGCGATGCTAACATCAGCCACAGGCCCTGCCTGGTCTGGCCCTTCCTCACCCTTCAGCCTCATTGGCTCATTTCACAGCATTCCCCTCTGGCTTTCTGAACTGTAATGGCTTTCTTTCAGTTCCTCCATTAGCCACATTTGTTAGGCCACTGGGCTTTCCCACCGAACTCCCACTCAACCTTCAGAGTCCAGCCCAAGGATTTCATCCTCAGGAATGCTTCTAGTCTCCATCAGGCTCCTTGTGATATATGTTCTAAAAGGACTGTGCTTTCTTCAGAGCTCACCTCAGCTTGAATGACACCCTCTTTAGCGAGATCACTTATCTTGTAGAACAGGGCTGTAGCTCTCTGAGAATAAGGGCCATGGCTGTTTTGTTCGTCTCTGTATTCCTAACACTTAGCATGGGGCCTGGACAAAGTATCCACGAATGTTAAATCAACACTGTGTACACGTTTTTGACAACACTACCTGCTCTCTGGTACTAACCACATAAGTTTTCTTCTTTCAGTGTAAGTCCTGTTTGCAGTATCATACATGATCATCAAACTGCTGCTAGAATGTTCACACCTGTTACTGCAAATTTAAAACCCAGGAAAAACTTCTCCTGGGAATTTACTTTAGGTCAGGATCAGGCTGCCTGGTACAAGGCTGAACCCACAACTGGGCAGGTTCAACAGCGCAGGAGCCTTTCCCCAGACCATCGGCCTTAGGACGCCTCCTCTCCACGCTTCACGTACCTGGATCCCCCACACTGAGGGCGCTCGACACGACCTCACCGACGGGGCGGAGAAGGAAATAACCACTGCATGCCTCCGTCTGACCGCCGGGGGCTGGAGAGAGCTCCTTTCCGAGGAAACCCTGGGGAAAGAGAGTAATAGACGGGCTGTAGACGATGACAGGCTCACTGCACGTTCGCTCTCCCGGAAACCCGCGCTGGCGACCCGCCGGGGACCCCACGGCCCTCTGCCAGCAGCTGCGCCTACGAGGCCCCACCGGCGCCGGTGCCCGCTCCCTCCGCCTCCTCCGTCGGAGTCCCAGCTGCCCTGCAGGGGGCGGCTCCGGGGGTCCGCAGCCTGCGGCCGGTGGCAGCTGAAGCCCCGCGTCCCCTCCGCGGGCCGAGGACGGCGATCAGCACGAGACAGGCGAGGGGACGTCGGCTCTCAGACACCACAGCGCACGCTCCTACGTACACTTCCGACCGCCCGGGCCAAAGCCGCTCCGCACCCGCACTTCCTCCCGGAAGTGACGGCATATCACAGAGGCGGCTGCTAGCGGGTCGCCCTCGGGTTTGAAACTGGGTCCTCCGAGGATATCTTAAAGGGGCCGGAGCCGGGGAAATGTGAACGAACGGGAATGAGCGAGGGCCCTAGGTCAAGGGAAGCAGAAGGGACATCCCATCTCTCAGGGTCCGGGAGCCTGGGGCCGTGCGTGCATCGTCCCTTTACTCTTCAGGCAGCCCTTTCAAGGGGTGGGGACAAAATCGCTGCTTTCTCCGGGGAGAAAGCTCCCGGGATGAGTGGCCTCCCAGAGCTCTGCCAGCCGGGAAGTGGGGTTCTGCTCCAAATCCAGCGCTCTTTGAGCCACCCCAGGTGTCAGGACGGAGAAAGCTGGGAGGAGGGGGCTTACATGAAGATGGAGGCTGCCTTTTCCTATTGGGACATAGCTGGAAGTCGTCCTCCACCAAAAAACCAAGCATCTGATCAATTCCCAACAGCTCAGTGGTTCAATGGGCAGAGGAAGTAGCAGAATTGCTATGGTGAGCCTAATCGCACGACCAAGGAAGAATTGCCAGAGCTGTTGAAGTGACAAGACCCTGGAGAGCTACCAGGACGCCACCTTCCTTAAACACCTGCATGGGCTCTCCCCTTTCTGTTGCAGGCCACAGACCAGCAGCCTTGCATTCTGCCTTTAGGAAGGACAGGCACTCTGGTTAGTCACAGGCGCTTCTACTCCCTGCTAAGCCACAGCCACTCTTCTCCACATTTACAGTATGAGCGGTCCAGGGAAGATGTTTGAATTTGTGACATGGGGTCTCCTGGCTAAAAATGCCAACTTCCGGGCATTCAGATCTTTCAGAATCTAGCCTCATTTGCCACCACTCTCTCCCTCAAGATCAGGGGACTTCTCACCATGCCCCCAAACACCCAAGCACCCACGCACCCCCACCCCCCAGCCCCTAACCCCCAGCCTCATCTTCCCACAGGAATGACTGTTCAACTGAGTCTTGAAGGGTGGGATTTGTCTTTGCACTTGCTATTCCTCCAGCTTGGACTCCCTTCTACCTACGCTGTCTCCCTTCCCACCCCAGTCCAGGCCAAGCTAACCAGTGGCCTGTGTTTGCACCTTTCTCCAGGCTCAGGCAAGCACACATGAGACACCCGTATTGTGTGTTATTTTAGAGTTAACCTGGCATTCGAGGCCTCCAAATTCTGGCTCCTCTGCCCATGAATCTACCTCCTGCTTCATCCCCTTTATGTCCCCCACATCCTGCTCTGGCCAGGCTGGTCTGCTGAGCTTGCATATTTACGCAGAGCCGATCTGTCCTTCCAGGCCAGCTCAGGTCCTAGTCTCCTCTCTGCCAATTCTCTGTCCTGCTCACCTGACCCACCTGGGGCTAATTGTCACTACTTCTGATGAGCACATCTGGTTTCCTGCTGAATGGTACTGGGCCAGCTACCCTGTGTCTGGCCTCTCTCTTTCTCTTTCTCAAGACAGAGGCAGGACATTGTCACTGTCCTTGGGCTTACTGGGATGATGAGGTTTGCATGCAGTGAGAGCCTTTGCTCCCTGCTCCCCACCAAGCCAGGAGAGGGGGCGTGCCCCAGGAGAACCCTCTGGAGTTGGGGAAGGGATGCAGGAAGCCAAGATGACATTTCCAGCCAGATGTCTGCTAAACTGTAACCCTGCTGGCTATCCTGGTGCTGCAGCCAGAGAGTGTGTGGTGGGAAAGTGGACAGGTGCCCCCTGAAGGCAGGATGTACTTGAGCACAGAGTCTGGTGCTTGCTTTCAACGGGGAAATCCCAAGGCCAAGGCTTCTGCAGTCACCCTCAACTGTGAGGCCAAAAGGGGCAGAGTAATAGTGGGTCTGGGATGTTGGCCGCTGAACAGTGACTCCCAAAGCTGTCCATGCCCTAGTCCCTGGAACCTGTGAATATGTCACCTTAACAATGCAAAAGAGACTGCAGAGGTGATGAAGTGAAGAGCCCTGAGCTGGGAGATTATCCTGCACCATGCAGGTGGGCCCATATCATGGCAACGGTCCTTATAAGAGGGAGGCAGGCAGGTCTGAGACAGGAGATGTGATCATGGAAGCTTCTAGATTTGAAGGGGGGAGGGGGGACAGGAGTCAAGCAATGTGCAGACTTAGAAGCTCAAAAGGGCAAGGAAAGGATTGTACCCTGGAGCCCACAGAAGGCCCCGGCTGTGATTTGTCACACTTAGCCACGAGGGAATTTGGAAAGTGCAGCCCTCTTACCTGGGTGCTCCTGGGAGAGTGGCTGTAAGGAGGTGTCTGTCTCTGCCCTCCATGCCTTGCAGGGTGTTTAGAGAGCTGGAGGATGAAGGGACCAGGAGTCAGGTGGGCTTCTCTGTGTTTTTCTTTTCAAAATGTCCCCTCTGAATGCTGAGCATCAATATCTGCAACAGGAACTTTGCTGATTGTCAGTGATTACTGGTTTCCGGGACCCTTCACTTTGATTTAACAAACGACCTCTTGGTGCCCTGACATATCTTGCAGGTCATGACTGGGCAGAGGATGCAACCCCTGTGCTTGGAATGCTGCCTAATAGTCGGCTGAGTGCTTCTGCTCATCCTAGTGAGGATTCTTGGGCCCCTTCCCGTCCAGTGGCTCACTGAGGCCCAGGAGGACCTGGCTAGGCCCTGTCACCACTCTGAGTGTCCTCACTGGAACAAGCCCAGGACTTGGAGACAAAGGCTGCCTTCTGGCTCACCTGGCCAGAAACTTCCCACTGGGGCCCAGGGAATCCTGGGGTTTGAATACCATGGCATCACAGGGAATGAGCGCCTCTGTACCTGACGCCCCATCACACCCCCTTCCTGGGGAGGGGAGTGTGCTGTCCCGCTTCGTCAGCCTGGGCCTAGCCCCCTGCTGCTTTGCCTCTTTCTCATCAATGTCAGGTGGGGCGCACTTCCAATGCACTGGGTGTTTTGCATGCACAATCTCATCCACACAACAGTCACTTGAAGCAGGTACAATTACTGTCATCCCTGTCAAGAATGGTCTGCTGGCTTTCTGGATAAAGCTGCTTTCCTTGCCTACACCTTGTCTCTTGACTAACTGGCAGGTCGTGCAGCAAGTGCCATGAGCCTGGACTCGGGAACACAGCACCGTGAGAGGATGTGGCTGTAGGACTGGGAAGGTTCCCGCCCGACGTGATATGCAGGGTGATGGCCAGGACGTCCTGAGTCCCTGTGGCTAGGGAAGCCATTCAGAGAACAGGCGTATCAGTCCCCAGGGCCAGCCACAGCTCTCCCCAAGCAAAGGCTGGGTAGCAGTTCCTGGTGAACTGCTCACATGCTCAGACGGTGGCTTTAGGGATGCTCAGAGAGGAGGCAGAGGAGACAAGGCATGTTGGATTAGAGTGTGTGTGCCTACTGGTCCTTGTGGGCTTCAAAGAGCCAGCAGGGGGCCCTGCAGCCGTGGCAGCAAGCCCCCCACTGCGGCCCTGATGGCTCCAGGTGGCTGCAGCTGTGTCTCCAGTTAAGCAGGCAGGCAGTGAGAGTCTCAGGAGCACCTGTGTGCTCTAACCACTTGACCTCATCAAATCCTCATAGACCCGGAGGTGCCCACCATTACTAGTTTCATTTTATAGACTGGGACATGGGGGGCTCAGAGGAGTTAAGTAACTTGGCTGAGATCGCAAAGCCAGTGTGCGGCAGAGCTGGCGTTTGACACCACACCCCATCTCTAAGCCCTTGTGTTTACTGAAAAGTAGACCCTTCTTCACAAGGGTGGGGTACCTGAGAGAAAGAGCTTCAAAGTGGGGAGACAGAACATTCATCTGCATTGAATACATGTTCCTGCCTGGTGCTTGAATGAGTCCCTTTCTCGTAGATGCACATCTCAGGATAAACTAAGGTATACAATCGCTCAGCTGGCTTGAGCTTACATGTTAGATAGACAAAAGGAATTAACAAGGGGCCCCATCAGCCCACTGACTGCACTTTCCAGGAGCTCCTGGACTCCCCTCACTGAGGGGAGAGGGTCTGTCTTCAAACAGCAGGAGGGCGGCAGAGCTGCCGAGGAGAACCTGTGATGAGGAAGGTGGAATACAGGGAGGGAGATTCGCAGCACCACCCAGCTAGCTCGGTGCCTGGCTGTGTGATAGCTGCTTTTCTGTACACAATGTCTTAGCCTTCAGAGCATTCTCAGGAGCTAGGTATTCTTGTGCACAGTTTTTAGAGGCTCCGACTTGACTGAGGTTACTCAAAAAACCCTGCTCGCTGGCCCCCAACCACCTGACTGCCCTCACAGTCTGCCTGAGTCTGTGATGTCCTCAGGGTCATCCCAGGGGCTTCACTCCAAACCCTTCAGCCTTCTGGCTGGTCGGCCTGCTCAGAGCTTTGGCCACCAGGAAAGCTGGCCAGTTCCCGTCATGGCCTCCCCAGCCCTCCCAAGCCATCTCCCCAGGGTGCTCACTAGGGTGGGCCCCGGGCCTGGAGAGCCTGGCGTTGAGCTTTCTCCCGGCTGAAAGCGGGCCTGGAGGCTGACAGTAGACATGTTCTGTCACCTTCTGTGAAAGGAGCCACTGGGAGCTGGGCCCCTCATGTGCCCGGATTTATGCCCCTGCCAAGCAGATCCAGGCAGCCCCACAGCCCACCCACCTCGGATACACACTTCCCTGTGGCAGCTGGTGTCCTACTATTAAACCCATTCATTTAGCTGGGCCCTTGAAGGGCCTCTGAGATTACTGTCACTCCACGGGGAGACGGGAACCAGCTCCCTGAGGATGATAGATTTCTCCTCATTTGCTGCTGTCAAGCTGCGGGTTCCTTCTGTGACCATGAGCAAAACTTTCAAAGGATGCCATTTCCCCACCCCACAGGGGAGGGGCTTCAGAAGGGGCGTGGTCCTGGGCTGCTCCACTCCAACCCTTCTGCACAATAGTAGGGAAGCTTCAGGAACTCAGAGGGACTGAAGGACTCCCCCCCAACCCTAGGCACAGTGGAAGCTGGGGGTGAGAAGGGTGAGAGGGTGGGCAGCTGGCCTATTAGCTTCTGCGTGGATGTGCTCAGAGCCGCGGCTCTCATCTTCGGTTGCACATCAGAATCAGCTGGGAGCTTTAAAGAGCCAGACCCCAGGCACCACCGGAAAACTGATTTTATGGGTTTGGGCTGTAGCCTGGAATCAAGATGTTTAGAAGCTCCCTGGGCGATTCTCATGTGCTAGCTTGATACACTCTAAATGGTCTTGCAGGTGTGAACAGACCGAGATAGCACCCTGTCAAGAGAAATCTTCCAAGACGTGAAAATGGTCAGAGAGATTCCAGGGTGCCCTCAGGGAAGTGTGGGGTGCAGCCCCCTCCCCAGCGGTTGTCTGGGGCTGATGGACTGTGCACCTTTGTCTTTCTACTTTCTACTTTACAGCTCTGACAGGGGAGAAGCTAAGTCATAGAAAACTGAAATAATTTTTGTCCATAACAATGCAAATGGATTTTTTCTCCGGGCCACAAACATTTAATTTTATTGCCCTATAAGACATTGACCAGTTTTGCATCTATTAGCAAATTCATTCTAGCATACCTGACTGCCTACATACATGGCTGATTTTTAAATTCTCCTTTCAACTGATCATAACATCTTATTGGTTCCTTCATTAATTAACAAGTCGGAAAAATTACTTACACCTACTCATTTTATATATGAAAGTCACATTTTCAACTTTTTGACCATTACAGTTTAGCTCCCCTCCGGGGTGCTCGTCCTCCGTGCTCCCTCAGCATCCTATGCACCCCTACTGTGCCTCCATCCCATTGCGCTGACTGTCTTGGCCTGCTTGCCTCCCCAGCTGCATCAGGGCCGAAAGGGCCTGCGTTCTACCCTGCTCATTACATCTTATGATATTGTATACCCTGCACCTGGTACGGCATTAGGTGACAAGCGGACACTCAATAAAGGTTTCTGGAGAGCCTCTATCTAGAGCTTACCATGATAGAATGCCCAACTCGCTCCATGAATGCCCAGCTTGCTCAGACATCTCAAGGCCACGGTCGCTGTGAACGTGATCCTGACTTACTCCTTGGGCCGTGTCCCCCAGGTGAACCCCAAAGGAGTTGTCTCTCTTCGCTACTGCTCCAGTTCCCTTCCATTACACTCTGAGCTTTCTCTTCCCTTCCTTTTGCTCTTCTTCCTTCCAGATATCTTCACTGTAACTTCTGGAGCCCTTGTTCCAGAATAAAATGACCCCCATCCCCAATTTTCTGCGTCACTTTATGGAACACCAACTGGAGTTAAAGTAGATAGGGACGTAGGTACTGTAAAGGTGAAACCCGTGTCTTCAGTAAGAAAATACCCTGTCTGTCCAGTCTGCTTTGGTCCTTAAAGGCAGGCTGAACCCTCCTAACCATATGTGAAGAAAGCCTTGGGGAAGGACGCACAAAAGCGAGGTGCCAGCATCAACTCTCATTCTGGACAGTTGCCCATGAACACCACTTACTGTTCTGCTTCTTCAAAATGTCTTGACTGATTTTGTTGGGTCTTTTGCTTTTCCCTGTGAATTTGAAAATCCACTTGCCAAGTTCATGAAAAACTGTTGGATTTTTGATTGGGATTGCACAGAATTTTTGTATTAGTATTGGGGGAATTGACCTCTATATAATGTTGAGTCTTCCCATGCATGAGTATGTGGAATATCTCTATTCATTTCTGTCCTTCAAAAAATTGTTTTCTGTTCTCTATATGGGTATAGCATATCTTCTATGAGTTTTATTGTAAATATTTTATTTTGTTACCTTGTTATTTGTGATGGAATCTTATTTTTTCATTTAAAATGTCCATTTGTTCTATTGGTTATTATCGTATCTACTATTTTGCATATTGTGTTTGTTCTGTTGGTTATTATTACTATATAGAGATGCTACTGATTTTTATATTGATCTTACCTAGCAATCTTGCCAGATTCTCTTATTAATTCTGATAGTTTGTATATTCTCTTCAATTATTTATGTATCCAGTCATGTCATCTGCAAAGGACTATTTGTCTTTTCAAATTCTTAAGCCTCATTTATTTTTCTTGTTTTATACTATTGGCTAGTATATTCAATACAGTTTTGAACTGAATGGGGCCATCCTTGTCTTATCTAGGACTTTATTGTAACTGTTTCTAAAATGTCACCCTTAAGTATATTTATTATAGGCTTTTGATGAATCCTGTTTATCAGGTAAGAAAGTTACTTTCTAACTCTAATTCGTTAGAGTATTTTTAAGCCAAGAGTGACTGTGATTTTTGTTAGTTTTTTTTACCACTGACCATTAACCTGAATAACACAAAGAGATTTTATGATGTATTATCTTTATATTCCTAGAATAAAGCTTGATAAATTTTGTTTGATGTTTGCAAAGTTAAAGTTGCAGTTATTTAATGTATGTATCTTGCATCTACCTTTATAAGTGAGCTCAGTCTTTATTTTCCTTTCTCCTCAATTGCCTTTGGTTTTGGTTTTCAGTGAGACTGAGTGGTCCTGCTCCCCTCCCCTCCCGCTTTTTTTCTGAAACAAGTATTTTTTAAGATAAGGATTATCTGTTTCTTGGTGTTTTGGGAGTGGGAGGCAGAGAGACATGAATACTGACTCCATTTCTTTAATGTTAATTGTTTTATTCAAGTTTTCCACCCTTAAGTCAATTTTGATAATTTACAGTCTTCCAGAAAATTATCCATTTCATCTAAACTTTCAAATATATTGACATAAAGTTGTTCATAGTATTTATATATAATGTTAAAAATCTTGACCGACCACATCTGGCATTAGGTCCCCTTTCCCATTCCTGATATTGTTTATTTGTCTTTTAATCTTTTTTCTTGCTTCAATTGGCCACAGTTTTTCATTTTAATTAGTTTTTCAAAGAAAAAAACTTGTTTTATTGAGGCCTCCTATTCTTTGTTTTCTGTTTTGTGACTTTTTTATTTTACTTTTATTATTTCTTTAATTCTATCTTCTTGAACTTTACTCAGCTGTCTTTTTTATTAGCTTCTTGAATTGCATGCTTGACTCCTATTTTCCATCTTTCTATTTTTAACACACAGATTCAGGCATTTTTAATGACCACTGGGCACCATGGTTGCTGCATCTCCCATGTGTTGACGTGGTACTGGACACCTCTTATGCAGATCCTCATGGCCCTGCTTCTTACTCCAGCGACTACCGGCACTTCTGCCTTTGCCAGTCCCCAGAGGAACCCTCCCAGTCAAGAATGCAGAAGCTGCAGGTTTCTTAAGTCACAGCTGTGGAAATCACATCACTGTTGTCAAAACAGGTTACAGGGCCACCCCAGCTTCAAGAGAAAGAGCAATAGACTCCACCTCTTATTAGAGGGTGACAGAATTTTCAGCCATCTTTCATCCACCACCACAACGAAAATACTGCATATCTATTTATACAAAGTCCAAAAGCAGATACGACGAATCTACAGGAATAAATATCTGAATAGTGGTTGCATTGGCAGGGTGCACATAGACTAACAAAACAACCCAAGGGAATTAATTTTCTAGGGTGTTAGAAAAATGATATTGCCTGGGGGTGTCAGTTACATGGGTGCATATGTATTTGTCAAAACTCATCAAACTATACATTTAAGAGCTGTGCATTTTACCGTATATAATTATAAATAAATAAATAAATAGCCAACAATGAATACCACATAGCTGTCTTAGCCTAGTTCTCCTCCCTGTCAACACACCCATGCACACACAAACACATCAACCAGAGCCAGAGACAAAGGCTTGTGTGTTTACTTGGGAAGTATCCCAGCGAGGGGCCGGGAGAGTGGACCAGGGGAGGAGGGAAAACCAATACAAGAATGCATCACCCATCTTACTACAGTGATGGACAGTGACTGCAGTGGGGCATGGCGGGGGACTCGATAATATGGGTGAATGTAGATACCACGTTGTTTTTTCATGTGAAAACTTCATAAGAGTGTATATCAATGATACCTTAATAAAAAAATTAAAAAAAAAAAGAATGCATCATCCATTTGGCCACTGCCATTGGTGGCTGGTGCTTGATTTCACCAGGAGCCTTACAAAGTGCATCTCAGAACTGGCTGCGTGGAAGAGCAGAAAGGAAACCTTTTACCATTGTCTCCTGCCCCACCATGGGTCTGAGTTGACTTCTTAGGCATTAACTGGCTGGTACTTCTGGGTTGTCCACAGCTGTGACAGCCAGCCTCACAGTGGTCCCCAATGACTCTTCTCCTGGTATTCCCAGCCCTGCGCAGTACCAGTGTGGGGACCTAGCACCACGCAACAGCTGTCAATCTAGTGTATCTACTGCCTTCTAGAGGACAGGACACCTGTGCTTATCAGGTGCCTTTGATGAGCCTTTAATGAGCCACTGTGCTCATTAAGGTTCAGAAGTTTCCAGATGACAGAGTATATGGGAAGACCAATGGATCTCAAAGTCATGTGCACATTTCCAAATCTCCTTTGCCTCTGGCAGTTGGGAGTGACAATTGATTGGGACAGGAGGGAAATTTCTGGGATGATAGTAATGCTCTAAATAGTGATAGAAGACTTGAGATATGCAGTATGTGAATTTGTCAAAACTCAGTGACTAGACATTTAAGATCTGAGCATTTCATTATGTGTAAATTTTACCTCAAAAGGAAAAGATAAATATAGAGCTCTAGTTACTGACAGGCATGTTGAAATATTTAGGGGAAGGGTACCAATGATGGCAATTTACTTTGAAATGCAAAGATGCATTGATGGATGGATGGAAGGGAGCATGGATAGATGCACAAAGAAAGCAAGAGCAGTAATCGTTAATGGGAGAATCTAGGCAACAGATGTACGAATATTCACTGTATAATTTTCTCAACTTGGCTGTGTATTTGAAAATGTTCATAACAAAATGTTTGGAGAAAGAATGGGAAGTGGCTGGAGGGAGAACTCACTGGGTGAGGGCTACGGAGGCTCACTCCAGAGAGCCTCACATAACGATAAGGAGAGCTGGACAATCTGGGGACCGACTTAGTTTGCTTCTCATCTCCCCCAGGACTTGATATGCAGGTGAGTCAGGGCCTCAGGGAGCTCGTAATTGGGAGGAGGATCTTGTAAAACAATCTTGCAGCAATGTAAATTGCCTAAATCGTGTCCACTTGGAGGTAAAGTGTTTTTATCCATTCTTTTGGGAGACTGGGTAGAATGAAAAACACTGGTTTGGACTCAGACAAATCCAATTCTCAACATAGCTCTATTACTTAGGAGCTGGGCTGCCTTAGGCACGTCACTGAACCTCTCTGTTTCAGTCTCAGTTTCCTCAGATATAGTGGGGGCATAGTCATGCCTGCCTCATAAGTAGGGTTAAATAGAACCCTGTCTATAAGACATTTTGTGATTTTGTGCCTGGCACAAATAAATTCTCCATGAATGATAGTTTTCATTCCTCTACATACATAAGGGAAGACACTTGCCCCAAAGTATTTGATTTTAACTGCACCACCGTTCAGAAGGACAATATTTGCAGGGATCTGCGCCCAGAAAACATCTCGTCAAGCACAGTATGTCTGACATGTAGTTATGCAAGCTTCTCTGTGGCCACTGTTTTTTAGCTTCTTTGGTTGTCAGTGAAGTTGAAAAGAAAACTACCTCATCACACCATGTTCTACAATATGTCAGTGTCACCCTATTATTCGCTAGGATTCTTTTCTTGTCACGTTTTTCTTTCAGAACAGCAGCTACAGAATGAGTAGCAGGCGTGTGTTTTATTTCTCTCTCCCTCTTGTCGATTTCTTGGCAATTGTCCTATTCCATTACGACGCGGAGAATCAGATTCGGCCGGCTGGGGAGGCCCACTGAGCGGCTGTAGTGCCTGGGTGTTTATTCATCCTCCTCTGCCACGCTGTTTCCAGCCTCGTGCCTCAGCACAACGAATACGGGACGGCTCCGGTTTCCGTGAAACTTCACCTTTCCCGACCAGGGGGCTCTGTGGTGGTCTGCTCCTTCGTCTTTAGTGAAAAACTGGCAGGGGGGTAATTGTCAAGTTTTATGCTCTCATCTTCTTCTCGTTGGTAAGGGCTTCCCCACACACGTGACTTCTTTATATTCCGACTCTGAAAGAAGCTGGCTCCAAGAATACCCACTGGGTCATTGACGTGATGGTCCTTGGAATCCTCCAACTTCCTGTCCGTGTGCATGCCGCTGTCCACAGCGGCCCTGCTAAGGGATATACTGGGCCTGCAAATGCTTGCTGAGGCTTTCCGGGGTCTGCAGAAGCCCCTTTGATTTTGTTTACAGTTGCTGGTCCTTTTGGTTCCTTGGGCGGGTGATGAGCTGGATGGCACTCAGGGACAGCCCTTGGCGGGAGAGAGGGATGGGAAATCTTTCTGCATTCTTTTCCTCATGGTATTCCCATTCTTTGTCATGACTGCACCTGTGACAGTTTGCTTGGGACAGAAGTCCGTGTAGCAGAGGGACAAGCGCTCGGGTTCTTGAGCAACTGGCCCTGAGTCCACATCCTGGATCCCCAACCGTGGCTGGTGAGCTCTTTGCCTCCAACTCTTTACTCACTCCCTGTTATCCGGGTTAGAAATTGTTGCCCTGTGGCATGTGACTCTGCAGTCCCTCCCGCGAGAAGAAGCCGAGTACTGGGATGTGGGAGGCAGTGGCCAGGAGAGTGGTCCCTGCAGAGGCCTCCAGGCTCCCAAATGCTTCCGCTTGCACTTCCTGCATCTCCACGAGCAGAACTTGTCTTGAGTGGCTGCTCATCCCAGAAGGACGTCGGTGGAGCCCCCCTGAACCCAGCCTGCAGCCTCGAGACAATCTCGGCCGTCCCTAAGGACTGTGAGGAAGGAAAATAGACATTGGCAGGGTTTGGCTAACTTTTTCTTTCAAGGACCGGTTGGTAATTGTTTTAGGCGGTGAGGGCCACACAGTCTGTTGCAACTCTGCCCTTGCGGGGCAAAAGCAGCTGGTACGCCAGCGAATGCGGCTGTGTCTCATCCAATTCTGTTTACGGATGCTGAAATTCAAATGTCACATCTCTCAGGTCATGAAATATTCCTCTTTAAAAAACTTTTTTTTCCCCCATTTAGAAATACAACAACCATTCTTAGCTTGGGAGCCACAGAAAAACAGGTGGTGGATGAGGTCTGGCCCCTGGCCACTGTTTGCCCGCCCCTGCAGTGAGTCACTGACACCTGTAGGATTTCTGTGTTGAACAGCAAAACTGATCAATGGACCCTTCTCATGGCCTGGTCTTAGACTTATCCCCCCTAAATCTCAATTTTTTTTAACATAACATGGAGGTAAAAATATATTTCTCTCAGGGTAAATGATATAATGTATGGGAATTGCTTTGACGATATGTGTTCAGTCTATTGTGATTTTTTTCTATGATTCTCGTAGAATGTGGGGCTGTTTGGCTCCCGGGCAACCAAAAAACAGGCTCCAAGAAGAGGCCTCTTAGAGATGGACGGGGCCCACAGGGAGAGGCCCAGCTGCCCCACCCAGCTGCTGCAGGCTGGGGGCTGTGTGGACAGATAGGGGTAGGTGTGCGGCGGGCAAGGAAAAGGTGAACCTGGAGAGTTTGGCCTGGGTGGTCTCAGGAGGGTGTGTTGCGAACATAGAAACTGGTGTCTGCTTCCCACCTGGGGCACTCTGAGGGCAGGAATCCAGCCAGAGCAGCTGGTGGTAGCTGGGAAAGTAGGGGCTGCAAGGTAATTGCCCTGGGAGAAAGGATAGGGACCCCAACCCATGTTTCTGATACTCGGGAGGCGTTGCAGAGGCCTCACTGACCTGCGGCTCTGTGCGAAGGACCTGACACGGAGGAGAGGTGGGAATTGTGGACTGTGAGGACTGCTCTCAAGCGAGGGTCTTGAACTGCTCGCAGGGCCTGAGGGAGACACGGGCGTTCCTTTCCGAGAGCGTCCTCCCCGGGGGAAATGTCCAGCGCAAGTCAGAACATCACCCCAGGAAACTGGGAGGGCCAGTGGCCTGGCATCTCCATGTAGACCAGATGGACGCAGACCAAGCCAGCGAGAGATGGGTGGCGAGCCTTCCCAAGCCCAGCTCAGAGCCACAGCAGGGCCGGTGTGGGAGACGGAGACCTGGGCCCTTTGAGCCAGACACGAGGCAGCAGTTTAAAACTGGAATGATTTCTAATGACTGAAAGCGATGGGAAAATATTGAGACCTGCCTGAGACACTGGTAGGAGATGGAAAGTGAGATGTGGTAGAGTGTGGCAGAAGGCATTGATTAGAGAAAATAGAAAGCCGGTACGTGTACAGCGCCTGAGTGTGAGACTGGTCAACGAGCCCGCTAGGCACCTTGTCCTCATATATTCTCCCCTCCACCCCTCTGCCCTGCCAGTGGGAAAATGTGACAGGCTGGTTCCACCCTTTTGCTGAAGGAAGGAAGGAAAAGGGGAGAGGGGAGAGAGAGAGAGAAAGAAAACCTTCCGTGAATGACTTGATGGCTACTTGCAAGGACTCACTGAGGCCCAGCGAGCACCACGCATGGCCAGGACTCCCTTGAGTTAGGTGTGACCGTGGCTTCCTTCCCTAGAAGGTGATTTTACTTCAGGTCATGATCTCTGTGGTTATAAAACCATGGAAACTCAGCTAAGAGGGCAGTTTACACTTCTGAGAACAAATGAACCAAATGCATGCTTCCTTTCTGGGCCCTTTCCCAGCTTTGCACTTTAAAATTTCCTTCATGTCACTGAGGCCAGGTTTGAAATTCACCTTCTCCGCCCCGCACAGTTTCCCAGGAACTGAGGCCCAGCCCCTACCTCCTGGGGGTGAGGCCGGCCCTCTGGCCACCCCACCCCCCACCAGCCTTCTTGAAATGCACAGTAAGTTACAAAAAGCAAAGACCTATTCTTGCCTTCCTAAATCTGTTGACTTGGATTTATACCCAGCACACTCAGAAAGCGTTGGCAACTTCAAGAATCTAAAAATATCCATCCGGGTTTCCTTCCCGTGCTTTCACGGTTGTTTTTCACACTGACGTCTGTGATGCAACGCAATGAACTTTGGTGTAAGGAGGCATGATTTGGAAACAAAGCTGTGTTGCCGTCCATTGGGGAAGGCAACCATTCTCAGCTTTCTCCATTCTGTGCCCTCCAGAGCGTGCTCACGTGGGTGATACGCTGTGCGGCCCGAGAGGGGGACACAGTGGGAGGGAGGTTGTCCTCAAACAATGGAGTAGGCTGGAGGCGCCGCAGTTCCAAGGATAGTAGCAGAAAGAGGAGAGCAGGAGCTACGAATGGAACTCAGGGTGCTGCCTAGTGTAGGAAGTAGAAATGGGGGGCCTTCACGTTAGCAGGCGGGTTAGTGAGAGAGCCAGGGGAGGACTTGAGAAGACTGTAGTGGCAGTTTGGCCAAATACCCCTTAGGAGGACAGCCCGATAAGCTGAAATTTTTTTCTGCGGCACCATCAACATTTTGGGGGCAGCCCATTGCGGAAGCAAGAGCGAGGGCTTGGGGTCTGACAGCCTGCCTCATCCTAGCCTCGCTGCGTGACCTTCCTCCGAAGCCTCCATTTCTTCCTTTGTAAAGGAGAAACAGCCCCGCGTCTCCTGGCTGTTCCGAGGACCCTGTGAGACCCTCTGTGAAGGCCCCGCACAGCGGCCAGTGCCTGGCAGAGGCTAATACGTTCATTCTTCCCTGCCCTCTTCCTTTGATTCCGTAAGAGGGAAGCAGTGATTGAGGACCCAAGGGTGTGCACGTTTCTTCAGGTGAAAAAGGTTAGAAGGCATGTGGGTGGGTTGCTTTTGGGGTGGGAGACAGCATGGCGAGACTGGTGGCAGGGGGTGTTGGGCTCTAAAGCAGGGGCCCTGTGACACCCGCCCAGAGGGGCACGGAGCCCAGCAGGACCCCTGGGCCTCCCTTCTCAGACTGCCATTTGTCTGCAGCTGGCCTGTATTTGTCTGCTGGCCTCCAGATGCCCGGTGACAGCAGGGAAGAACAGTGGGGGCCTGAAACTCTTCCTCCAGGGCCATGGGGACTTTAGGAACCACCTTGGTATCAAAATAATTCCTGTATGAACCCACCACCCTGATTGTAAAATATAAACACACCAGCAAAGCCGGTTTGTAGAGGTTGATGTATGAGTCTGGCTTATTGGACACCTCAGCTCTCAACAGGGTCGCTCAGCAGTAAAATGTGAAACTGAGTCCCCAGGAGCCGATGTTAATACCCCAAAGGTGTCTCAGAGCCAGGTCTTGAGATCACCTTGGTACACAACGGGACAGAAATTGCCCCTTCTTCGACGTTGTTTTGTCATTAGTGTTAGAGAGATGGAGATAGGGACAAAGAAAAGGAAAGAGGCTGACGGATGGGTGGGGAGAGAGAGAAAGAGGCAGAGACAGAGCACCAAGGAAAGACTGGGGGTAATAGAATAATTAAAGTACAATTTTTGTCTCTCTAGAGGTTCTTATTTTTTAAGCTGCCCCAGGGCTGTCAGTGGATGTCAGCGCTCACATGCAAGCATGGTGCTCCGTAATCCAGCAGCGTCTGTGCCCGTGACAGCCCGCGTACAGTGACACGTCACCCACTTGTTCTTCTGACTGGGTGCCTGCCACCCATCATCCATCAGCCACGGTTGGAAGGAGCCGAGTGTTTAAGCCCTGCCCTCCCTGCACGTGCCATCTCTCCTACCTGCTGGAAAAGCCCGCATACACGGGATGCGGTGGGCTCGGGACAAAGGAAATAGGTGGCCCTGGGCATGTGCTTATTAGATGGATGTTGTCCCTCCCCAGACAGGGGCTCTCTCTGCACGAGTGCCCCGCGAGGCAGTGTGTCGCCAGGAGAGCACTTGGGGGGCCTTCTCAGTGTGTGCTTTGGCAAGCCCTCCTGAAGACTGTCACATACCAGCCACTGTCACGCTGACACTCTGGCTGTAATGGAGAGTTCCTAGAGTAATGACACTGAATGACTGCGGGACACGGGGAGACAACTGGCTGGACTTAGAGGGAAGAGGTGCCAGGACCAGAGGGTCTGTTTCCTTGGCGTGACAGTGGCCGGGCAGGACACACCTCTAATCCATTGCTGACACCTGGCTGATGGGGCACCACGTGTAATTAGTGTGAATGTTTCTGTCTGCTGCCTGTTCACACCCACAGTTTTTAAAATTCATTACATCCTCAGTAATGAGAGCAGGGCCCGGCACAGAGGAGCACAACAGACACTTGTTGAGTGGAGGAAGGAAGGTGTAACGAGGTGCCCGAGTTCTCCTAAAGGCGCCCCATGTGGTCACTCCGTGTTCCTCGGCAGGTGCCCACATCTGAGACCACTTCTCCACAGACCGTGGCCCTGGTGGGTGCCTTTCCCTCACCGCCCGCAGGGGTGGTGTCTGGGTCCCAGGAGCTCACACTGTCCTGAGGCTGACAGCCCGAGACTGACCTCTCCACCGCGGTCAGCCTGCCCTGGAGACTGTTATTTGGCTTTACGGGGCAGAGATGAGGAAGACAGGGAAAGTTTAGCCTCCAGGGCCTCGGAGTCTGTGCAAAAGGGTTCCAAGGAAAGGTGCTTCCACTGGAGGGGTAAGGCTGGCTTGGCGACTGTGTTGGCCGCGGTCGACGAGAGCACACGCAGGCCCTGGCGTTGAGAAAGCCGGTGGCACCTGAGGAAGGGCGGTGCCCTCGGGCCCCCAGCTACTTGCCTGCCCCAGCACCTCAGCTTTCTGGACGTGGGAGGCGTGGGGACAAACAGGCTCCCTGCCGCACATCTCGGCACCTCCCCCTCATGCTGCCAAGCCAGGCAGGTTCCCCAGCGGGCTGCTTAGGGGCCGTGACATGATACAGGAGCCACAGGGTGGGCGGGAAAGGGCTTATCAGCCCAACACACTCCCGCCGTTGGCATGTCATATGGGGTCCCCAAGCCACGGCAAGTGGAGGAATGTTCTTCCCCTGAGCCTCCCTCAGGGCAGAGAGAGGGAGGGGGGATAAAGAGGAATGGGAGGGATGAAAAGGCCTTTTTTCTTCCAAAAATTGGAACCACTCTTCAGCTGAAAATACTGCATCTTGAAGGTTGTGATAAGATAGAAGAGAAAATTGCTCTAGAAGCGTTTAAGACAGTGTCCCCTGCTTATCTCCCTGCGCCCCTGACAATAGCAGACAGTGTTTTCTGCTGATTGAGAAAACCGAGAATGTGGAACAAAAGCTGTCTTTAAATCATGTCTCTGAGAATATTAGCCCATTTTTAAAAGTGTTTAATTTCAAGGCTTCAACACATACTTTTAAAAAGTGAATCCATGAGGCAATCGTGGGGAGAAAGTAAAATGTGGCTACGAATTAGTGTGTGTCCGGCGCCCTTGTCCAACTACTCCATCTTTTGTTGAGCTGTAAATGCAGTTTTCCAAGCCACTTGGCTTCTTGGATGCTGTATATTTAATTTGCCCGGAGCATTCTCACAGATGGGGTGCTTTTAAACCAGCATTTCATTAGAGCCAGTGTAATAATACCTTGTAAAGGCATACGGAAACTCATACGTTGTTGCAAAAGCCCCTACATCTACAGATGCAGGAGCCTGCCTCGGTTTCCCCAATTTGGGGCGGGGTTAGCTTTACTCAGTCGGTTCCTCATACCTCTCCCTGCCAGCCCTCACCCACCTGGCTCGCACCTGGAACCACAGTGCAGGAGACAGGTGGGCTGCGAGCAGCCTGCCGTGTGGTACAGCTCCTCCAGACCACCAGGCCCTGCTCTGGCCATCGAAGAGGAGCTGATGTCCCAAACATGGTCCCCTGGTGGCACATCCCCAACTGCTAGGTGGGCATCTTCCCCAAGACTCTTGGAGACCAACCTGGGTAAAACATTTATTCACCTTACTAAAAGGCTCACTGCTTGACCCAGGGAAGCCTGGCTTTCTAGAACATCCCTTTATGCTCAGAACGGTTGTCTGGACACTTGTCTCTCAAAGGCCTGCCTAGACCAGTTGGACAGTGAGAGCGTATTCTGAGCACTGCTGTCCCTGAGAAGCCTCGGCTTGGCCCAGGGCCTCAGCTCGTGTGTGCAGACGCGCCATTGTCTGAGTGCCCACAGGACCGGGGGCTGGTGGGAGAGGGGGAGCCGGGCCCTGGTCAGTGGACACTTCACGGCATAGGGGCATCTCGTAGCCTTTTAAAGATGGCAGACAATGGGAGGTGATCCTGGTGTGAACAGGCTGGGCAGGACCGACATTCTGAGACGGGAGGGCGCAAGGCATGAATGACAGAGGACTGGGCAGCACAGGGCTGGGAGAGAAGTTCTGTGGCTTTAAGCCACCCCACATGGGCATTTGTCACGGTGGCCACAGGAAACAACACAGGGCCTACTGTGTGCCAAGGCTTCACATGCATCTCCGTCGGATCCTAACAACATCCCAGAGGCGGGGGGCGGGTGTTTTCCAGCTAAGGAAATCTGCTCCAAGTGGGCTGCAGGTCAGAGCTGGCCCCTCCTCAGAGGGTCGGCCCTAGGGAGGGACACCTCTGGCCCCTCCCCCCACCAGGACACAAACCCCTCAGTGCCTCCCCAGTAACACCTTCTCCCTCCTGGGCGGGGCTGACCCTCTCCCCTCCACATCCCTGTTTCGCTCCGGCCACACTCTGCCCCCTCTGGCCCCTGGTGGGCGGGCCGAGGGCTGGAGTCTGGATGCCCGCAGGAAGGCTGAACTCACCAACGGAGGTTGAAAAACCTTCTAGGGACAGGACCCGGTCCTCGGCAGGATGCATAGCTGCAGCCATTTGCTCCCGTGCAGGTCACGCAGGGCCCCACCAAGCCTATTGCTTTCCAGAGGGCTGGCCCCTGGGTTTTCCCGAGCGGTGTCTGAGACCAGGTCAAGCTACCCTTACAGCGTCCTCCCAAAGTTGCGCGGAACCCTGGTTCATGTTCTGGAACTGCAGTGATCCTGGGGGCCACTAGATGGCAGTGAAGACTGAGTCTGGACCAGTCTAACCATGAGGGGCTGGAAGGGTTGGGGACCCAGAAGACCCAGGGTGAGAGAAAGGGGGACACTTGAGCCTCCTGCGTTCATGGGGGGGGCCAGGGAAGGGAGACCAAAGGACAGGCCTGTGGTGAGGATGGGCTGGGAGCCCGATGGTTTGATGCACAGGGACCTCTTGGAAGGAGGTTCGTTGCGAGTCCGCCTGTGTCCTCCATTTTGGAGCAGGTGGCTTCCCAGAGCCCCAGGTGCTGCTCACAGGGGTTCCAGGGCCAGAGGCTGCTTGGCCAGACGGTGTCCACCTGCATGTCAGGCCAAGCAGACCCAGATGGGGGGGGGCACCACAGTGGGGCAGAGACCCTAAGGGCACACAGGCCACTACCTACCAGCTGGCGTCCCCAAATGATCTGCTTGACCTTTCCTTACCTGTGAACCGGGGGCAATGACAGTATCTTCCTGGTGGGGGTGCACGAGCCGGTGTGGGGAAAGGATGCACAGTGCCTGGCACCCAACCCCGCCCCGAGCACACGCCATCGTCAGCACTACCAACTTCATGACCCTCCTTGTTCTTAATGGTAGAGGTAGATCCCCAAAAGGTGGGTCAGGTGTGAAAAAACGAGACCAAACCTAACGTGACTCCTGCGCATGCACGGACAGCCCGGACACAAGAGGTTCAGCTTCGGGGCGCAGCGCGCTTGTCTGGCCTCTCCCAAGATACAGCCCCTGGCCATGGATTGCTGAGCATTGTCTGTAGATGTACCCAAGCTCCCTCCCTGCCCATCAGGGAGGGCCTGAGGTGCTGGGGGACCAAGGAGGGGCCTCAGCCTGCCTTTATCTGTAATCGATGATGGCAGGTGATACAGAAGTGGTGTCCTGGAGGGGCCCCAAGGTCAAGAGAACAAGCCCCAGCCCAAAAAAAAGTCTAAGGGCCAGGCTGACAGTGGGGGTCATTGTACAGAACCAGAGGGGAAGGGAGTGAAGTGGGCAGAAGGCCAAGGGGTATGGAGGCCTGGGGGCAACAGGCAGGGGAGAAACTCTGGGGAGAAAACATGGGAGGGTGGCAGCCTTGCAGGTCATTCAGCAGCTGGCTTGATTAATGAGGTGAGCACTGCTGAGCAGGGGAGGGTACAGCCTGGGGCAGCCTTGCCAGGCTAGGGGGGGAGTTTTGTTTGGTTCTCTGGAGGGCCATGGGAGATGGTCATGGGTTAAATCAGGGGCCCGCGTGTCCCTCCCATGAGCAGCTCTGTGCAAAGTGGCTGCTTTCAAAAAATGCTGAAAGAAAGAACGCCTGCAAGTAAAAGCATGAGGCCTCCTGCTCACTCTGAGCATCCTGCCCTCTACTCATGTCATGTACGCTAGACAGGATCCTTCCAGATTAGCTAGTACGTCCAAATCTTTGGGGACCTTAGGAGAAGCGTCAATTATCAATTGCCAGCAAGCCTGGCCAAGGTCAATTTCCCTGAGCTGAGGTCACAACTTTCCTATAAGATGCTTCACAGCCTCTGTGGATCTGGGGCTAACAGTGACATAAAGGCCACAGGGAAGGCTAATGAAGACATTTTAATTCTTAAAAAATAAATATTATAGTAATAGGTAGCATTTTTCAAGTGCATACAGTCAACCAAGCATTTTGTGTGCAGTACCTAATTTAATTCACGGTAGCCCCCTGAGATAGACCCCCTACCCTTTTACAGATGAAGAGACTGAGGTTCCAGGAGGCTCAGAGATGTATGTAGTGTCACAGATCAGAAAGTCTTGGAATCTCGGGGTTCAAAGCAGGCCCTGGCTATGTAGAACCCACTCTGTACAAGATGTTCACCAAGTGTGCAAAAGTTCAACATCACAATGAAAGATGAGGAGCTGAACTTAGCATGAGAAAAGGATTAGAGGAAAGGCTTTGGGTTGCTGATTGCTTACCGTATAATTCCACGTTCCGCAAAATCACTTTTGTAGAACCTTATGAAAGATTACACAAAAGAAGACTGTGGAAAAAATGGTCTGGGCAATGCTGGTTGATGTGCTCCTTGCATGGCGTCACACACCATCGTGGGGGGAAGCTGGAGACGATGCCTGGAAGCTCACACCTGGTCCCTCTGGGACCTGGTGCCCCTTCCCACTGCTGTTTTTAGTCTGTTCCTCTCACTGTAATAAACCATAAGTGTGATGAATATAACAGATTATTTTTTTTCTGAGTTCTGTGAGTCTTTCTAGGGAATTACCAGATCTGAGGGTGGTCATGGGGACTCCCAAATTTTGCACATGGCAAATGAGACTTTGCAGGTATAATTAAAGTTACAGATATTAAAATAAGGAGATTATTTTGGATTATTGGCAGGGAGTGGGCGGATCTAATCACATGAGCCCTTAAAAATGGAGAACTCCTTTCCAGTAGAAGTCAGAAGAGGAGGCAGAGAAGTGTGAAGTATAGAGTGTGATGGGGACATGACCCACCTCTGTTGCAGGGGGGCACGTGAAAAGCATAAGGAACATCAGCATATCCTCTGGAGCAAAACCTGGCCCCAGCTGACCGGCAGCAAGGAAGGGAGTGCCTCAGTCCAACTGAACTTGAGGATTACCCAAAAAGCCTTGGAAAGGGATTCTTCCCAGAGGTTCCTGATCAGAGCCCAGTCTGGCTGACACCTTGATTTTGCCCTTGTAAAATCAAAATCTGGAGCAGAGAAGCCAGCAGAACCAACCTGTGAGCTAATAAATTTGTGTTGTTTTAAGCTGCTGACTGAGTTACAGCAATTTGTTATAGCAGCAAGAGGAAATTAATACACTCACGCATCATGGATTCTTTGCATTCCTGTTTTCTAGACCAAATCGCATGATCTCAGGCCCTCCTTCAGCAGTGTCCTCTCCCGGCTGTCGCTGTCGGTCGCTCTCTGCTGTAGCTGCAAGGGTAAAGCCTGAGGTGCTAAAGTCTAGAGGTCCTTTTGAAGTACTCTGTATAAAACAGGGTCTTTGAAGCCTGGAGGGAGAGGAGGGCAGACGGGGAAGATGTGCACGGCCCAACAAAAGCCATTTTGAATTCCAGCACAAAGATTCCAAACCAGAAGCCTTTCTTTGCACACAGATGGCATGGAAAATTAAAGTTGCTTCAATATAATTATCTAGCTTTATGCTGAGTTAAAGAAGCCAGACACAAAAGAGTTCATTCTGTGTGATTCCATTTCTGTCAAGTTCTAGAATAGGCAAAACTAATCTATGGTGACAGAAATAAGAATAGCGGTTGCCTGTCAGCAGGATTTGGGGGGTGGGGGTGGAGGTGGGGATTGCCTGGGAAAGGTGTAAAGGAACTTCCTGCAGGGAGAGAGGTGTTCCATATTTGATAGGAGTGTGGGGTACACTGGGATATGCATTTGTCAAAAGCCATCCAGCTATATACTTAAGACATATACTTCTCAATGCGTTGCATGTAAATTATACTTCAATTAGAAATTAGGAAAATAATTGCATATCATGAACTTGTACAGGAGGGTGCTGCAGCTTTACAGGCAAAGAGAACAGATGTCCCTCCCGCATCCAAAGAGCGCACGTGTCAGCAGGCAGGATTGGCTGCGGGGCTCAAGGGCGGCGGACAGACACTGTTCTGCTTCAGCTGCTTTCTGAGCCCTGCGGGTCCTGACTGTATAGGATGTTCATGTGTGTGTCGCGGACTGAAAAGGATGGTAAGCTCTGGTGCGGGTGAGTGCCAAAGCAGGGCCTGGAGCACAGGCCATCTAAGTGGACGGCACTGGGTCTGGGGCACCCCGCACAGCTCCGCCCACCAGTCACGTGGGGGAGAGGCTGTGAGGGTGTTAAGGGCTCAGAGGGTCGCCTGAGTGAACGGCAAGCACTTCCTCGAGCACAGAGGTGTTAGAGCCTCAGAGGATCCCGCTGAGATTAGTGGTTGCTCATAGTTGGCCATGTCTGCTGGGGGCAGGGGCCCGTCTCTCAGAGCGGGCACGGCGGGGCAGGGAGCTCCCTCAGTCCCGCCTGCAGCTCCCTGGGGCACCAGTTGAACTGCACGAAGTGGGAGGGATACCTCTGACACCCCCCTTACCAGGCAGACAAGGACCCAGGCTCTGGCTTTGTCAAGACCCAACGGTTGGTGCATAGATGCCAGGGAATCTGTGTCAAGGCTGCAGGCTGTGGCGCCTATGGGAAGCCCAGGCTGCAGGGCAGACGAAGAGGACAGGGCCGTTCTCATCATCAGGCCTAAGGGATGGATGGACGGAAGACAGGGTGGAGTTCAAAAAGGAGCAATGTACTGAAAACAAGCATGGTGGAGGCAGGGACCCGGGATGCCGAGGCCGGACAGGTCCTGAACCCATGGAGCCTTTTAGACGTGCCGGCAGTGGCCTGCGGTGGATGGGAGGGAGAAGCCGTCTTTCATCTATCCAAATGCAAGTTTCCTACTGAGAGGAGCTGGTTTCAACATAGACTCTGAGAAGCCCAGAGCTGGCATTCGACTTCATTCCTTTTTAACCTTGAGATGTAGGGGTGCATGGGTAAATTTCAACAACATACTCTCTGGACCAACAAGAATAGGCCATGATTTATAGTATTTACCAATTTTTATGGTATAAATACTGCCACTATGGCTGATTTCAATTTATCAGCACCAAGACAGAGTTATGCCACGTCATTATTGAGTATTTCTACCATATAAATGCAGTAGACATAAATAACCTTGAGACCACAGATAATAGTAAAATTACTAAAGCAATAAGGAGGTGATGAATTTGAGTATTCATTATCTTTTTCTATAATCTCTGTCACTGTAAATTTACATAACTTACTTTTTAAAGAACGGCTGTTCAACAATTGCCAAAATCCTGAAAATTTCACTGTCTCATGAGCCAGGATGAGCTGGTTCCAGAAACCCGGTGTTTAGACCAAATCCGAGAGAAACAGAAGCTGAGCGGGGAGTTTGGGCCGTAGCCAAGCCATCGAGAAGTCCAGATGGGACATTAGGGCTTTTCTAAGCCTTGCTCACCACGGAAAAACACGGCCCCTGGGGGCAGCAGAACAGAATTGGCCCTCGACAAGCAGGCGCCCAAGAGGCAGGCTCTCCCCTTCCCTCAATCCCACCGCACTGGCTCCCTGGGTATGACTGGAGCACCCGGGATCTTCAGGCCTTCACTTATAGTTTCTGTCCATTTTCATGCCCTTCTCGACAGTTCTCAGTTTCAGGTCCTCTGCGTGGATTTCAGGGCCTACGTGTTAGTCAGTCAGAAGTTTTGAGCTCCTCCATGTCTACTTCTGTTTGTCAGTGGTTCTCAATCTAACCTGGGAGGCTTTTAAAATTTCAGAGACCTAGGTCCCACCCCACCCCCAGCTTTGGAATGAATTGCATTGGGGGCAGCCAACAACGGGGCAGCTTAGAAGCTCCCTAGGTGGTCCTAACATGCAGCCAAACTCAAGACACGGTTCACATTAGTTAATTCATCAAATGCTAACTTCCTCCCATGTGCCAAGTCCATGATATGATGCAGGCACTGGGGAAATAGGTGCAGAAGCCACATCCCAGTCTTTGAGGGGCTTATAGTGGAAGTCCAGTGGGGAAAACAGGCCACCAGGTACAGTCGTGAGGTCTTTTCCTTAGCACCCATGGCATCTGTAGCAGATTGCAGAAAGCGGCCACAAGTGCTCCCACCCCTGCACGAGGTCCCTTTGCAATGTGACTTTGCCGATCCCTGCATCCCGAGGCGACTTCTGCTCTCCATGTCCCTGACTGGCTCTTTCCCTGTGATTTGCTTAGGCCAATAGCTGTGGCAGGAGGAGCGTGCAATAGAGTCAGGCGAACCAGGCATTTGCAGGCATCGTCCTCCACATGACTGCCCCCCATTCAGACGCCAGCCACAGATGCAGGGGTCCCAGGACCACCCTCACTTGAGATCAGCCGGCTGCAAATCTGGGGGTCCCCACAACCACCCTCAGGTTGGACAATTCACTTAGAATGACTCACAGAGCTCCGGAAGGTGCTATACTTACTCTTGCAGTTTTATCTAAGCAAAGAGATACAAATTAGAACCAGCCAAAGGGCAACGTGAAAGGCAGGTAGGGGTCCAAACAGGAAGCTTCCTATCATTCTACTCCTGGTGCCCTGGACCGTGACCCCTCCTCCTGGCTACGATACGTGATGATACTCAAGTATTGCCGACCAGGGAAGGTCCCTGAGCCTTGGTATCCAGAGCCCTCCTGGGGCTTGATCCCACACTGCCACACGCTGCCCTTCAGGCTGCAGCTCCTCTAGAGGTGGCGACTGACACGGCACGCCCCACAGCCCATCAGGAGTCACGCTGTCAGAATGCCCCATCAGACAGGACATGGCAGGGACCTAGAGACCACCTCCCGGGAGCTAAGGGCAGGTGCCAGCCCTCTCTCCGGGAAGGTTAACTGTTTACTCGGATGCCATGTGACTTCTGAGCCTAGACCTCAAGAGGCCTCGAAGCTTCTGTTCACACCTTCCAGGGATGTTCCTGCCACCTGTGAAAAAGCCCAGGCTGGCCTCCTTGGGGGGAGATGTCACCCGACAGCTAGACAGTTAGTAAGGCCCACCAGATGACCACAGCCACGTAAGCAACCCTAGACTAGGGTGCCAGATGAGATACAGGAACGCCCCGTTAAATTTGGACTACATATAAACCATGAATACTTTTTTAGCATAAACTTTTACCTGGGACATACTTATACCAAAAAATTATTTGTTGTTTCTTTGGAATTAAAATGTAATTGGGCATCACATGTTTTTATTTGCTTAATGTGGCAGTCCTGCCAGAGATGAGACTATAGAAGGCCTGTGACCCCTGGAGTCATGAACAGATAAAATAGCTGTTGTTTTAAGCTACTTAGCTTTGGGGTGCTTTGTTCCACAGCAATAGATAAGGGATGCAGCACCCTGGCTGGTTAGTCTGACCCAGGGATTCTCAGACTTTAGGCATTAGAATCTGCTGGAGAGCCTATTAAAAGACTGTTTGAAAAAAATTAATAATATTTCAGGCTTCACCTAGAAAAAAGTTTTTTATATGAAATCCTGTGCTTTTCATTTTATAAAGTCTTAGGAATTTTTATTTAGGAAATTACATGAGGCATTAATTTAAGTTCACCTTCTGTTGAACATTGTTTAAAGCATGGTAATTATACTAGGTAATAAAATATAGTTTGAAAAAAACACTTTGCTGAGGTCCACCCCCAGAGTTTCTGGTTCAGTGCTTCTGGGATGGGGTCCAAGAATCTGCATTTCTAGTAATTCTCTGGTAAGGCTCATGCTGCTGGCCTGGGGGCCACACTCTGAGAACCGCTGGTCAATGTGATCCAGGAGTCCTATGTCCATGGCCAGTGACTGGTTCAGGAAAGAGCACGTGACCCTGCACCACTGACCAGTGGGGGCTGAGAGGAAGTTTGCTGGAGAGGTTCTAGAAAGGGTCTCCATGGCTCTTTTCTTCCTTTGGAGGCCATTCTGTGGATTGCGTGCCTGGGGCGGCCTCAGCCATCTGGCACCCTGAGTGGACCCAGCCTGGGGTCACAGCCAGCACCTGGGGAAGGCGGAGCAGGGACAGAAGCTGGGTCCTTGGGGCACTGTTGACCAGCTGACCCCAGCCTGCTCCCCACCCTTCCCCCACAGCTCCCCTCTGGACATAGCAAAGCCCCTCGTTGATGAAGCCAAGCTGATTCAGAGTCTCTGTGACCACAGCTAAAAGTACGGAAATTGAACTACCAATAAGTGACGGCCGAAGTGGTGGGACAGATGCTCAGTGGAGATCGACGCCCAGCTCAGGTAGGCGCTCCAGGAACGTTTCGTGAATGGAGCTGGTGATGATGTTGGGAGGCAGGGGTTGGCATGTGATGGTGAGAGAAAATGCCAAGTCTTCTCCTGTGCCCAGGTTTCAAGGTCAGAAGGAAGCCCCGGGGACCGCTTGGCGGTCAGTATGGGCAGTGCTGTGTGCATCGCCTGCGTGCAGCCATCCCACCACCCAGGACTTTGGGTCACCCTAGGAATGGATGCCCTGAGCGGCTGACAGATTGGAGGGGCGCGGGATGGCCAGGGGTCTCTCCAAGCTCTTCTAAGCTCCCGTGGAATGGGTGGAGGAACCGGGGCTGCTTCCTCACTAATTTCATGTGGGGAGACTGCTTTACAGTCTCAGGAATGAAAAGGGGTTTATGCTCCTGGTGCAGGGTTTCAGGAGACAAGCCCTCAGTTACTGGGTTAGCACCTCCAGGCAGAGACTGACCTACCTTTCCTTAGGGGGCCTGGTGAGCAGGACAGCAGAGTCGCAGAAGCATTTGGCCCCTGTCCAAACCCTGCTCTGAGGCTGCTGGGCCTTCGGTTTCTTTTGGACATGATCTAAAAATAAAAATAAGATCCGAAGTCCTCAGCAAAGGCCATTCAGCTCCCACATCATGACTGAAGTCCTTTCTGTAAAAAAAAATACAGGTCCTGAACTAAGCGAGGGGGCGGGATAGGAGGCTGATGGAGCCCGGGGCTCCCGTGCGCCCCATGCCGCACAAGGTCAGAGCCGCGGGGAAGTGGGCAGCCAAAAGGAAGAACTAATTTGACTATAAAGGGGTAATTTTGTAAAAGTCAGGCTTGAAAGGAGTCATTAGTGTGACTTTTTTTTTTCAATTGAGATAAAACTCACATAACATAAAACAGCTATTTTAAAGTGAACAATTCAGGGGCATTTAGTCCATTCACAGTGCGGTGCAACCACCACCTCCAGCTCCCAAACATTCTCATCGCCCCAAAAGGAAACCCCGCACCCATTAGGCAGTCCTCCCTCCTCCAGGCAGCCGCCAGCCGCCAGCCTCTGTCTCTACAGTTTTACCTATTCTGGATATTTCACATAAATGGGATCACGCAACATGTGGCCTTTTCTGCCTGGATTATTTCACTGAGAATGTTTTCAAGGTTCATTCATATTATATTATGTATCAGTGCCTTTTTATAGCTGAGCAATATTCCCTTTTATGGATGGACTACAGTTTTTATCCTTTCCTCTGTTGATGGACATTTGGGCTGTTTCCACCTTTTGGCTATTTTGAATAAGGCTGCTTGAACATTCATATGCCTTTATTTACTTGAATACCTGTTTTCAATTTGTTTGTACATATGCCTAAGAAGTATAACTTCTTGGAAGGTAAGTCTAATAAGTCTGTGTGTGCTGGAACACACACATGTTCACACGTGCGCCTGCAGATGCGTGTAAACACACACACATCTGAGACACCCAGAGTCGGAGGCGTTGGGAAAATGTCACTGCTCGAGCACCCCTAAGGCGACATACAAGCAGCAAAGGGGCTGGAGGAAAATGAACCCCAGGAGTTGGCATCACGCAGACTCCCACACTTGGTAAGAACGCACTGTCCCCCCCACCCAGAATGGTCAAATAAATGATGGTCCATCCCGAAGATGGAAAACAATGCAGCCGCTAAGACTATTTGCCAAGGCCAACGCCCCTGGGTCACGAGACCGTGGGCAATGGACCAGGCGCAGAGCAGGAGCGTGACGTGCCGTGGGACCGCCAGGCGGTTAAACTGCCTTGGCGCAGATGAGGAACTGGGAGAGAACGCATGATGAGACGGCGCGGCGGGCTGTATTTTCCTTCCTTGTAATTTTGTGTTTTACGAATGTTCCCTATGGCCAGCATTAGGAGGCCTAAATGAATGCATGTATCTGAAAGACTTAGAGCAGGGCTTGCCGCAGAGGAAGTGCTGTACAGGTGTTTTCGTTATGATGATTCGTGCTTCTTTCTACTCCCCTTCAGGTTTGGAGCGTGTGGGAGGGGGAGCATCCGGCGAGGCCGGGGAGGGCAGGGGCTGGCCCCACGGATGCGGCAGGAAAGGTAGCGTTTCTGTCCCGGGCAATTGTCCCGGGGTGGGGAGAGAACCCTCCCCTCCCCTCCCGTGCCCGCCCCTCCCCCACCCCGCCACCGAGATCCCCGTTGCATCTGGAAAGGCTGCAGGGGGCCTCCAAGTGCTCTCAGCACATTGTTGCTGTGAAAGGTATAAAACAGCATTCGTCCAAAGCCCAAGGTGACACCTGAGGATGGCTTTAGTCCCGGGGAGACACGGTCTTCGGGTATCCAGGGGGCTCTGCCTGGTGTAAAGCACCCAAATACAGGTCTTTTTCCCCAGTACCTAGGTGCTTGTACCCGTCGCCTCCCACCCACCTTTCAGGTATTAGGAAGGCACCTGGACCCCAGGTGTCCAGACGCTGTACCTGCGAGGCTTTGCCACAAGGGGGAGCTCTGGGCACCTCTAGTTGTTCATGCGCAGCCTGTAAAGAAGGAAAATCATTTTCTTCTCCAGGCAAGGGGCGATGTTCAGACGCAGCGAATCATTCCTAACACAGGGTGGCGCAAACAAGGCTGGGGAGGGGCTGAGGAGCTGGTCTGGAATCATTTCTCTGTCTGGCCTCAGGACAGGGCCCAGAGGGGGAAGGCTTGGCCCGCAGCCCACCTTGCTCTTCCCAGGGGAGCCGCTGGCCTGCGCAGGCGCCCGGGGGCTGGGAGGCAGGAGGCTGGAGGCAGGCCGTGGGTGCCCATAGGGGCTGAGGGGTTCAGAGATGGCCCCTCCCAGCCCTTCTGCCCAGCGGCCTGGAAGCTCCCTGAGGGCAAATAGTGGGAAGAGCGGGCTGTGCCGCAGCCTCTGGGATTAACACAGGGCTCGGGCCTCGAGCACCTGCTCAGAGTTGAGGCCTGTCTGCTACGGCTCTCGAGAGCCTCCCACCCACCACACAGCAGCTGGATGCCAAAGTCCGTGCGTGAGTGTGTGAGAGAGGGCGTGCGAGCGGGTGTGGCTTTAGCCAGGCACGCGAGGCAGGTGTTCTGACTGTCCACAGAATGCCTGGCTGGCGGCTGGCGTGGAGTGTCTCTGCCTTGGGCTTTCTAAGGTGGGCCTTGAACTCATCCTGCTCTCAGATGCTGGGCTGATAGCCCAGAGCTCGTGAACAAACGTGACATATACATGCACACGCAGACCCAAAGACATGCACATATGCCACACATACATGCACACACCTGCATAGATGCACGCGCACACGCCTACCAGGTGGAGATGGTGTGCCAAGACAGTCCAGGATTAACACAAAAATGTAGAGGTTGGTATAAGCCAAAGCTCCAGGCTCCCGGTTACCTGTAACAAACTCCACCGAGTCGTGACTGAGACAAAAACCCGGTGATTTGCTGGCTGACATCTTATGGAAGTGCTCCGAATGTCAGTTGCTCTGGGCGGTGCTTTTCTGGCAACGCAGGGCAGGTGGGGGAGCCTGGTCTCTGGGCACACCTGGGCCTGGTCAGGCTAGAATGGGCTGGAGATTCTGGTACAGCTGTCACCTGGGCCTGTGGCAGAGAGGCAAGGGTGACGTGCCCCTCCTGCTGGCCTGCAGAGTGTGACCTCGGCCTGGCTCTGCTCCATGACCTTTCAACCTTGAAAACAGAGCTGAGAGTTTTCTATTTCCACCCTGGGTGCTGTGGGGCCACCACCCCTGCCCAGGGGAAGCTGCGCTTGGCAGCTACTTGGCTGGTGGGTCTGGAGAACAAGCTCCTCTGGCTTTGGCGGGAATGCTGCCCAGCCAGGTCCCCCACCTTCCCTCCACTTCAGTGCCAGCCCCAAATTCCCTGCAGCATCCCTCTCAGGCCTTTCTGCCTCTCCCTTCCAAAGGCCTGCCCCTTCTTTGCACATTTTTCTTTTCTAATGAGCCTTTTTAAAATTTTTATTATTTTTATTTTGGTATCATTAATCTACAATTACATGAGCAACATTATGGTTAGTAGACTCCCCCCATCATCAAGTCCCCACCACATACCCCATTACAGTCACTGTCCATCAGCGTAGTGAGATGCTATAGAATCACTACTTGTCTTCTCTGAGTTGTACAGCCCTCCCCGCGCCCCCCCAACATTACATCTGATAATCGTAATACCCCTTTTCCCCTCTTATCCCTCCCTTCCCTCCCACCCTCCCAAGTCCCTTTCCCTTTGGTAACTGTTAGTCCGTTCTTGGGTTCTGTGAGTCTGCTGCTAATGAGCCTTTTTTTTCTCATAAGTTTACCCATTCTCCTCTCCCTCCATGCCCACCTCATCCTGGGAGGGCCTTGGGTAGGAGGTGTTCAGAGAGGCTTCCTTGGCACGATTGCAGCTTGAGGCCATTCAGGCAGGAGAGTGGCCGTCTTTCTGCAGAGGTCTGTGGACTGAGGCCTCTGTCAAGATTTGATTCCAGGGTGGAGCTGGGATCTGGGCTGGAGAGGGAGGGAGCAGGGAGGCAGGGAGAGAGAAGAAGACAGGGGACCATGGGGGAGAAAGGGAAGGAGGCAGGGGAGAGGGGCTCCAGGCAGACCGCAGACACGCCAGGGGTATGGAAGTAGTGTCTGCACTGTCTCTGGACTCTGGGCGCAGGGTGGGCCGGTGGTGAGACTTTCTCTCCTCAGAGGGTCTTCACGGCACCCTGAGCAGGGCAGGGAGGGCCAGCAGTCGGACACCTTACTCCCATACCCTCTCGCCCCAGCACCTTGGGGACAGCATGGCCCTTCTGTAGTGAGAAGAGCAAGATTGATATGTGAAACTACATTAACTGAAACCTGAGGGCACCCACTGCTGTCCATCCCTGGATAGGTTTGGTGTCTGGCTAAAAATTAAAGTCCAATATTACAGGCTTGACATCTGGTGAAACGGGGAGGGCTTCAGGCGGCCTTGCCGTAAGTCCCCGTCCCCACTCGGCTCCTGCGGGTCAGTCCAGGAGCCAAAGGACGGGCCCTATCAAGGGGACCGGGAGCAGCTCCTGCACATCCCTGAGGAGCGGGCTTTCATTTCTGGCCAGTCTGTGGAGTTATTAAAATAAACCAAAGACGCCCTTCCCGGAACCCGGGGCCAGCCACCCTTTTGATACTACCAAATCTGTCCCGCAGAGCCCGTGGTAGAGTTTGCTCTGTCCCCGAGGGCACACCCTCTGTGGCCCTGCATGGCATGTAGGGTACCCCCCAGGCTGTGATCGTGACCGGTGCCCCGCTGCCAATCTCATCTGCCCAGGGTTGGGTGTTGTGTGCTCACCTTCCCCTTAACCCTGGGGCAGAAATCTCACCAGCAGGGTCAGGAGGAGGTGAATAAAACAGATGCGTTTGGTTTTGCAAGGAGGACGCCTTGATGGGCCTCGTGAAGACAGCAAGAGGGAACTGTGCGCAGGCAGAGCCGACCAGCTCTGGGAACCTGGCCTGAGCAGGGCAGAAGAGGTGTGGGAAAGGGTCCGGGTTCCCCTGAGTCCCATAAGGACCTGAAGAAGGAGCACACTGGGGGAGAGTTTTTCCTTGACTGGGGGAGGAATTGGAGGGATCTAGAGGATATTTGTCAGCAATGATGATGGGAGCTATTTGAGTGCATTGACTGTGTGAGGCGTTTGCAGGAAGCGCTGTATAGAATTTTCACCTTTGCCTTCTGAGCCAAGTACTATTGTTCCCATTGTGTGGATGAGGAAAATGGGGTTGGAGAGGCCATCCCTCGCCCACAGGCACAAGGCTAGTGAGTGCTGGAGCGTGGCTCTAAACCCACATGTCTGACAGCAAAAACTCCACACCAAACCACTGGCCCAGCTGCCCGCAGCAGGTGAAGGGATACAGTGCTGTGTGGCAGGGGCTGGCCCACTCCCTGCGGGCCCTAGTGGCCCTGCATTCTTGTTCACAGACGGGAGAGCGGCCCGGGAGAAGCGCCTTATCAGGGGTCCCAGAGGGAGCCCCCCTAGAGAGGAGGCCCCTGCCCTGGGCAGTTGGGAGTACCGTTTGTGATGGCATCAGGTTTGGGTCCCTGGGCCCCTGGACTGCCTCCCTGGCCCCTTTGCAGAGACAGTGGACAGTATTCACACAAACGTTTTAAACCGAGAGGTCTGGCAGGTCCAGGAGGCAACTTCTGTTCAGCCCCTGGTATGTGGGGAGCGGGGAGTTGAGGAGGCTGGAGGTCGGCCTCCGCCACTGCCTTTCGGATAAGCTTGGCACTGCTGTAGGCTGACATCAGAGCACTGCGGGGGTTTTCTGTTTGCATAGTCTTCAGTTTAGCCTCTGCTGTTTTTTTTCCTAATGCTTTGAAGAGGCTTCAAATGCCCATCAATAATACTTTCCAAATGTTCATAGACATTAAGTAATTGACTGGGGCTGGCATCGGAGCAGGAAAGACGAGCGTGCCCGAGAGGCGTCCGTAGCATGGGCAGCCCTGCTTTAAGCCCTCCTGCATCTGCTACAGTGGAGTTAACCAGGGCCAGAGATGGGGTCCCTGGTGGGGTAGCCTAAGTAACCATTTGCTTGCTCTTCGTGGCCTATTTTTTTAAAAAACAAAAATGTTCTCTTTCCCACTTTTCCCATATTGGAGTGAAATCCAATGTTAATGTTAATATGCCTATAGTTGAAAACATCAAATAATAACCAACAATTTCAGGAAATACCCAACCCAACTCCCAGTCCTGGGACAGGCACTTACAACCCTTTCCATCTTTCTCTTCTAGGTTTTACCTCCACGATTCTAAGTACTATTTCTACACAGTTATTTTCTTCATTTATTAAGTTTCGATATTATCTATTTATTTCCTATTCTGGTGAGGGAGTATTTAATTCTCTTATGCTCTAACTCCAACCCCCTGTTCTTTCCCACAACCCTCCCAGTATGGTTATATAACTTTTTTTTTTTTTAGTTAAATAGTCTCTACATTATTATACCTACATAAATATTGTCAATTCCTTTCTTCTGCAGTTTTTTGTTTTTCCCGGTGTTATTAATTGCCTCAGCTTTTTATTTGCCTAGTTTCCAATTTAGCCTGTAAGATTGTTTTCCCAAACGCTTTGAAAAGGTGTCAGATGCCCATCAATAATAATTTCCACATGTTCATAGGCCTTAGGTAATATATCTGTTCCAAGTTTTTCTTGGAGATTTCTCTGCTCTTACCCGGAGTCATCCTTACCTTCTCCATTATCCTGGGACTTCCTCTCACTATCTTCCTGCGGCCATATTTCCTGTTACATGGACCCTGTGTTTTTGTCTAACTTGATTTACATCCTCATCTTGCTGGAGCACATCCTCCAATAGCTTCCATAGAAGCGATAGGTGGCAGGTAATGTCCTGATGACTCTGAAATCCTTCTGTATAGAGGGTCCTGCTCTGCTCAGTCTTCATACTGGCTCCTTCCAGGGCCCAAAGAGACAAAGTCATCTGGAATAAAATCTCAGGCTAAAGCCAGGTGAGTTCCAGGTGTCATAGGAGGAGGTCGAGCTGTGGGTTGTTAGCCTCCAGAAGAGACTGCCTCCTACACCTGCCCGGGGTTCACCTCCACCTCCTGCCCTCATCCAGCCTTGCAGGTAAACCGAGTCTTCCCTCCCAGTCTGCTCAAGTGCCAACCTGACTCCATGATTCGTAAAATCAGCAAGATCATCAGAAGGGGTTCCTGCCTTAGGTGCCAGCTGGTGAGCCTCACACACTCAGTGGTCACAGTTTTCCCCAAACCCGGATGTTCTTTTGAAAGAACACCATCTTCTGTCTCCATGCAGCCTACTTCCCTCCCCAGACCTGTCTCTAGTATGTGTTATAAAGCAGTGCAGGTGAAAGGCCCTGAGCTCAGAGTCAGAGGTCTGGATTTGAATCCTAAACCCACAACCAGGAGCAAATCACTCAGGAGTTCAGAGACCCATAAATATTTTTCCATGGTCATGTTCGAATCAAAACTTACACAAAAGGGTTTATATGGTATTTAAATACCACACAGGGTTTGGGATTATTATTATACTTGAAGGAAATAAAGTCATTCCTGAGGGTTCAGTTTATCAGTTAATTTGCTAACTTGTTAAGATTTCAGGATCATTTTTACCCGTTGGTAGATGCTCCTTGGAACTGAATGAGTTTCTTAAAGCCAGAGGCGCCCAGAGCTTCCAGGGGCTCGTTTGACAGCACAAGGATAAAAGTGTTTAGAGCTGTAGCTCAACCGTGGCTGAACATTAGGCTTACCTGGGGAGCTTTAAGAACCCAGGCTGTGCCCCAGGCCCATTAAATCAGGATCTCTGCAGCAGGGTCCTGACATCAGCATTGTTTAAAGTTTCCAGAGAATTCCAGTTGCAGCCAGAGTTAAGAAACCCCTGCATCAAAGTTTCCCTTAAGGGAGTAAATTGCAACTCTGGCTGGGCATTCTAATGCCCCTCATGGTGGGGGGGGGGGTGTTAAAAACATTGATATGAGAAATTCGCTCCATCCAGCAAGCAGATTAACTTGCTTTGGGGCAAAAGCAGCCTAGGTGATTCAAACATGAAAGCAGGTAGAGGACTTTGCTCTCAGGCTGTCATCATTTTTATCCGAGATGCCTGGGAGTTGAATCTCCGAGGCTGAGAGTGGGTATCTTATGATCCATGGAGGTCTTGGATATAAAATCTGCTTTGCCCAGAGGAGCCAAGGGGAGCTCCTGACTGCCGGTTCTGCCTTCACATCTGCTCCTAGCATTTCTTTCCAAGCCATTTCCTCCATTGGTGCCCCTGCCAGCATACCACACCTTGCAAATCCAGGGTTGAGAAAGTCCAGCCTGCCAGCTCTGCTGAAAATCTCTCCATTGGCAAAGTGGAAGGGCCCAGGGCTGGGGTGGGGCTGCACGTCCCAGATGTGTGGCTGCAGAAGAAACCTGGGGTGGTTCCTTTGCCCATTGTAGTCAGAGGTCAGCCTGGAACCTGGGGAAACTCAGAGACTGCTCACAGTATGCCTCACCCCTTTGAATATACCATGATGGTGCGATGGTTACTTAGAGTGGAAGACATTTTTCCCCTGTAGAGAGAGGAAGGAATCTGGCTTTGTCCTCCCGGAGAGAACTTCCCCATGGTCTGAGATGGTGCTTGCTGACTGCCTCCAGGAGGAGCACTGTCACAAGGGGATTTCTCGCAGCCATCTTCTGGCCCACGGAGGACCGAGGCTTGCCACAAAACAGCAGGATTTGGGTTTCACTTCCTGACCATCAAGATGACAATATTCTGGGGTGGTCCTCGTGAACTGTTGGATTTGCCTTCCCTGAATTCACAGGGTAAGTGCCAGGCACTGAAGACTGCGGTCCTCCCCCTGGTGCCATGCTGGCTGCAGCACAGAGGCAGGTGGATTCTGTGTTGGCCTTTTCATTCACTCACTGTTGCCCTCAGACTTCAGACTTGGCTGTTTTCTCCCCTGTCAAGTGGGGTAATAACTACTTTACTTAGGATTTTTCAAGGCTCAAACATGATAATGAAAGTGAATTGCCCTTCACAGGCATTTCCAAGGCATATAAGCACAAGGGCTTCTAGGTGAGGTCCCTCTGGCTCAGAGGTGCTATGAAGCTGTGTGCACAGCCCACGACCCCCTAAGGAATTGGGGACCATGGAATTCATTGCCTTTGGAGTCTCAATTTGCTGTGTGTGCACAACAAAGAGGAACGGGTTGGGGCGGGGCGGAGGCTGGCCTTTCCCTCTTATGGCAATCTGGGAACTTGAAACACACAAACACATCATTCTCCAAAAGCTTTTTACAGCCCTTCAGAAGCTATGTCCCGGCAGATCCACACATCACAGGCACGCAGCTAGATGGGGCATATTAAATCATGAGCTAATGCAGGGGCTAATTAAATGTTCCTGACGCTTGTTACCATCTGCTGAGGTTGGAGCCAAGTCTGAAAGTTCTGTGTGTTTTATTAAAGTCTTGAGTCACCACCACCCGGTGAGGTTGAGCTCTTGAGGTATGAGCCCCAGAACCAGGGAAATGATATGAGAAGATGGATTCGATCCTTAACTGATTTCCATTTTAAGACACAAGCTGTGGGGATTATTACAAAATTACTTCAGTTAATTAAAAAAGAGAAAAGCTTTGAAATAATTTACTAGTGCTTACACATTTTGTCCCAGAGTGGTCTCTATGGATATACCATATTCCAGGACGGTGTGGCTTTCTCTTATCACTGAGTGCAACAAGGGGAATTGTGAGATTAATCACTGACATTGATTTTCTCTGTCATGGGATGAATCCCTCAGAAAGTCTGAAGTATCTTGGTCAGTTGGGCTTGGAAAATTGATCAACTGGTTTCTACAAAGCAGCCCTTCTCCTCTAGGAAACACGTGGAATGTTTGTTTCCATGGTTGAAGGGAGGGGATGATTTATCACTGCGTCCCCCCATGTTTCCTCTCTCCCCAGTTGCAGCTTAAGACTTTTCTGTTAATTGATTTTCGTGTTTAGAGACAGTTCTAGGAGAAAGGAATTAAAAGCCTTTTGTTCAAAAACAATGGTCTGTCACCCAAGTGGGGTGTCTACCTTTTCCTTAATCATTTGTAAGGGTTCTGGATATATTCCAGACACGACTCAATCTATGTCATATATCTCAATGTATGTATTGCACGTATGTCCTTCCACTCTGCAGGTGCCGATCCCTGATAAACAATCGACACCTGCAAACCTTACAAAAAAGAGAGAGAACCAGGCATCACAGGCTACTTGTGAAGTAGTCTTACCAGCAGACCCTGAATCTGACTGGCTGCTTGAACTCCCCACCAGTCTGCAGGAAATATGGAAGATGGAGGAACATGGTAAACCACACCACAGGGTGTAAAATTCAGCTTGTGGGAATTTCTGCAGCACAAGCAATTCTTTTCAACAAATAAGTTGCAAGGAAAATTGGTAGATTAAAAGAAACTGAAAGACCATACCAACGAATTACAATATTTAAAACTTATCTGGATCCTGATTACAATACAACTAAAAAAAAAAAAATTAAGACATTTGGGGACATTTGAACACAGACTGGATATTTGATGTGAAGGAATTAAGATTGTTTCTTAAAAGCGTGATAACTGTGCTGTGTTTTCTGTTTTTGTTTTTGGAATCCCTCCCTTTCAGAGATGCCTACTGAAGTACCTACAGATGACATTGAGAATTTGCTTAAATATAATCTGTTTGGGGGACCATGGGTGAGGGAGAGAATGAAACTGAATTCATGGAGGATTGGTGATCACTGAAGCTGGGCGAGGGGTCCACAGATGCTCACTGTAGTATCTCTTTGTGTAAATATTTGACATTTTCTACAATAAAAAATATTTTTAAGCAAGTGGTTTGCTTCAAGCCAGAGTGTCAGATGGACCATCACTGAAGTCTTGAAAGTAGCAAGTCCCTCTTCACCCCCTGATTCGATTCCCTGCCTTCACGTGGTGCTGATCCTCACACACCAGCCCCACAGTGCTGCCCCCCTCTTGCCAGCCTCCTTCACTGCCTGAGGATGGTTTGAAAGCTTCCAGTTGCCTAGCAATGGCTGGCAGCAAATCGATTCCCTGCACTGGAGCACAGTAGTCGAATATTGATTATCTCGGTGATTTGGAGATTTGACTCTCTGGATGAACAAATATTTTTCCTGGGTAATTGATCAGGGCCATGACAGGTGAGCCAGAGACATAGAATGGAAGGGCTGGAATTGGTTGAAGAGGCTGGCAAAGAAAAAGGCCATCAGGGCAGGGGGTGGAGAGCAGCTGACTGACTTCGGGAGTCACTGAGGTCCCTGAGTACTCAACCCTCGAGCTCTGCTCTCCAAGACCTCCCAGAAGGGCTTGCTTTTGATTCAGCACCTCCACAGTTGGACAGCGCCTCAGGGCGGCCGCAGTCTGTGTGCTGGCCTCTCCACTGCTCATTCTCTGAGCGTGCTGGGCTGGTCCCTGGGCCAGCTGGCGGGCTCAGCTGGTTAGCACATGATGTTAAAGAGTCCAAGTCCCCAGTCTGGAGTCTGCATTGACCAAGCGGTTCAGCCGCTGAGCCAGCGCTGCCCTGCCTATAACCATATTAATAAGCAATAAGGGGTGGCTGTTTGCTGCGGAGCCTGTGAAGATCACCAGTCTGACTCCACATAATGAGACCCTCACTCCTGGCAAAGCTGCTCCAACTTCACACTCTTCTTGGGGCTGATCAGCGATGCCAAGTGCTGCCCATTTCATATTCAAAAGAACAGCAAGGGAGAATGTGGAAGGAAAGGAACCTGCCCCTTTGGATTAGTCAGTTATTATTGCTTAACAACCAATTGCAAAATTCAGTGGCTCACAGCAAGGAGCATTTATTACCCACACATTTGTCTGTGGGTCATGGGGTCTTGGCTGATCTTGAACTCGGCTCCAAGAGGTGAGCGGGGTCAGGACCTGCGCTGGGTGCACTCATCCTCATCGGACCTGGAGTCACTCAGGGCACATATGAGTCACAGCTGGGCATTCACACGAGTACCCTTCAACCCATTGCTCCTATCATGACCATTTCACTGGTCAAAGCAAGTCCCAAGGTCAGCTCAATATCAGTGGGGCAAAGAAGTATTCTCTGCTCACATACTGTGTACAGAGTGAATATTTGCTGAACAATAATTTATTTTATCAGACCCCCACATCTGAAAGGTGGTCTGTATTATTGCTGGAAGAGCCCTGAGAGAGACACTGAGGAAGAGGAAAAATCACAGTGTGATGCATTCCAGTTAGCAACTGAATTGGCCCTCTGGCCTCCATGGGTTCCTGAAGGTGGTGGGAAGTAGGTGACTGATTTAGGAGCTGAGCAGCTGCTGGATGCCATCATGGGGGCCAAGGGAACCCTGGAGGCTGGGAAAATGTGTTTGCAGCTTTTTTGAGCTGAGCAGTCTTGCAGCATTGAAAGTTCTCCTCTGTGTGTGTGTGCATGTGTGGTCTGTGTGTGTGTGTGTGTGTGTGTGTCTCCCCCTATTTGTAGACGACTGAGGGGTGCAGGGATAAGGAAGGCCTCCGTCATCACCAGGCAAAAAAGGCAAAGGGATCATCGAGTCTGCCAAACATGTAGCAAAGATGCAGCCGTGTTTGCACAGAAATCTCTGGCACATAATAAACGCTGGGAAGAGCAAAGAGACTGAAATTAAAACACAGGCTGGCTAGTTACTAAATACAATGTTTTCTGGGAGGTGTTAGCAGCTGTTTAAATTCCAGAGCATGGGATGGGATAGCGTGTCCTTTTATCTTTCTTACATCACAACTACACAGGGTTCTGGCTGGGAACTGACCCAGTAACTGGGAAGGCAAACACATCAGCAGCCTGCAGCGCAAATAGCAGGGGGCCCACAGAGCCCTCGGCTGATTCTGTGGCTGAACCTCAGAGAGTGGGAGATGTTCTGCTTCCTCCTTCCTGGGAGAAAGTCAGGAAGAATGACCTCAGCCCTGGCACCCAGAGGACACTCGGACCCCTTCTCTGCCTCCTACCTGCTGTAGTGCTTTTTCTCCAAATGCAGGATCAGAGACAAGACGGCATAATTTCTGGAAATGGTGGAGGTTTCCTGTAAAATGTAACGCTGAGCTAAGCCTTGAACTATATTTAGGCTAAGAGGAGTGTATGCGGGCCTTCTAAGCAAGAGGAGGCAAGAAGTCAAAAACTGAAAACAACAGTGTAGTGTCTGTGTCAGTGAACTACTGCCATTATAACGCCGCATATAAAACATCCTAAAACTTAATGGCTCAGAACAACAAGCATTTATTTTTGCTGTTCTGTGGGTGGGCTGTATTCTACATGTATTCATTTGGGGACCCAAGCACAGCAGCTACCCACAGGGAGCCCTTCTCCGGGCAATGGCGGAAACGCGAGAGGCAAGCTCAACTGCACCGTGTGCTTTGCACCTCTGCTCCGGTCATGCCAAAGCAAGTCAGACAGCTGAGCCTGAAGTCTAGGGCCGGGGAAGTACACCTTACCTTGGGTGGGAAGAACTGCAAATCCACATCATAAAAGGTGGGATATGGAAAGAGATGATGAATTGAGGCCAGACCTCCATTTACTGTCCCTCTGAGGGACATTTGCAATCAAACGATTTGCAGGAGTACTGAGTGCAGGTTGGGGTGGGGAGGAGAAGGCATTGCAGAGAAGGTAAAGTGCTGTCTCTCTGTGCTAAAGCCTTTGGGGACTGTGCAAGGAGCTGGGGTTTTTCCAATGGGCCGCAAAGGGTCTGTCTTAACCTGGGCTGCTGTAACAAAATCCCCCAGACTGGGCAGTTTCAACGAGACTTTTATTTCTCACAGTTCTGGAGGCCAGGAAGTCTAAGACAAAGGTGCTGCTAATTCAGGTCCTGGGGAGAGCCCTCTTTCTGGCTTGCAGACAGCTGCTTTCTCACTGTGTGATGGACACGGAGAGCAAGCCCTCTGGTGTCGCTTCTTTTAGGGGCTTTGATCCCATCACGAGCTCATGTAAACCCAACCACTTCCCAGAAGCTCCATCTCTAAATACCACCACCCTGGGGGTTAGGGCTTCAGCATGAATTCAGGTGGAGGGATGTGGTAGACACAAGTCAGTCCAGAGCAGAGCCTGTGAAGGATTTTGCACTGCAGTGTGACATCACCAGGTCTGTGTTCTGTAAAGTTGCCCTGATGAGCGTACAGGAGAGACTTGAAGGGGCAGGGGTGGTTCTGATACAGTATGCATGTGTGTATATGCACCGCTCCCTCTGTTTGGACAGCTTTGAACCAGTCTGTGGTCATAAGAAAGGATAAGAAGGTAGAAGACACCGTCTTGAGAAATATGTTGGCAGTAAAAGCAGGAAAGGGCAACCGGCAGGCTGCTGATGGGAGCAGCTGGGCAGATCTCCGGGGACGTCCCCAGCTTGGGGAGGGTGGGCACCAAACCTCTCCTGAGACTTCAGGAGGAGATGCTGATTGGAGGAGAAGGATAAGAACGTGCATTTTCGTGTGAATACGCACCACTATCACAAACACCCTTCTAGTGAGCCAAAGCTGTAGAGTAGGTCCCCTCTGGTTTGCTCACTGTTGGGCACTGTGCTTGGTACCGTGTACGCACCCCAGATATCAGTGGTTGATTGAGATCTGCCTGGGATTCAGGGAGAGACATGGTCTGGAGCAAGTCTAGGGGGTCACACAGATGCAGGTGGTCACTGACTGGCTTCTCTGCATTAGTCCTTTGTGGTCTGGCTGGTCACTGTGGCCACTGCTGCTGGGGTTGTTGCTGTACATCTTTTCTTCTCCATGCTGGGGTCCCCCGGGCACGGCACCCCAGCCCTCTGCCCTCCAACCCGGGCTCCCATCCCCCGCACCTGGTGCCCTCCCCTCCCGTGGGCTCTCCATCCCTCATCAAGCCCAAGTTTCCGGCCTCCTCCTCACCTTTCCTCCTGTAGTTCTCAGAGCTTTGCCTGCCTTTTCCCTCATTTTTCATGTCCTGAGAGGCTGCTCATCATTCAAAGCTAACCTTAAATGCCACCTGCTCTGGGAGCCTTCAGCACCTCACCCCTCCCCACTCAAAAGGGAGCCCCCCACCTCCCCTGCCCCTCCTGCCTGTAAGGCCTGAAATGAAGATGCACCAGCGAATGCTGCCTCCACACCTGTGAGCCTCCCAAGACCCCAAAGAACTAATGAGTTCAGCTACTCTCACCAGGCATCCCCCTACCCAGTGGGGAGGGTTTCCCAGCGGACTAGTCCTCTGCCAGCTGGACCAGGGGCACCCCACCTGGTCCCCGACTTCATGGGCTCCCCCTCCCTGCCACCTGCAGAATAATTCAATGACATCCTTCCTTAGGAACCAGGTGGCACCTCGCCGTCATACTAGCACAAACCCTGCCCCGGCCGCCCCCACTTCCTCACTATACTCCCAAGGGAACACCCCGTGGGACCCTATTACTAATGAACTGCTGACCAGCCCACCTGTGTAGTGATGGGTGTGGTGTGCTCTGCCCTCTCGCGCTGTTTAGGGTGGGGTTCCCTCCCTCACCGATGGGGTGACCGGGAAGTGATGGGAAGTCCCCTCTGCCCCTGCTCTTGTCCGCCCTTGAGTTTGGTAGGGCCATCTATGCTTCTGTCCTTCTTTCCCTCAAGGTCAGAGACAGTGTGGTCTCATCCTGGTGACCCCAGAACCTTCCTTGGTCCATGAAACCAGTTCAGGAAATGTGTGTGGACTAGAAGGTTCCTTCACCCTTCTGGGTAACCCCACCCTCAGCATTCCTTCCTCCAACTTCCCATCTCTTCAAGACTCATGGCACCAAATGAATGCTTTTAATCTGGGACTGTATCTTGCTTTCTAAGTCTTCTCTGTCCACATCTAGGCTGAGTTTGGAAATTCTGGGCAGACATTTATAGACCCCTGTGAGTCCTTGCAAAGATTTCCTCCTGAATCAATACCCCCAGGCCACTTAAATATTGTCTGAAACCACGCCAGCCCCCCGCTCGGCTCTGTTGCTCAGCTCCAAATGATGTTTAATTTTTCTATAAATTAACTTGCACAGTGTCACACCACATTACGGCACCTTGGAACGTTCCTGTTCCAATCTGTGAGCAGCTGACATGCGGAGCGATGCCGCGATTTTCTCCGGGGACATTTTCCCGTAATGTAGCTGATTAAAATAAAGCTGACTGCAGGAGAAGCAGAGGCACTCCAGCCGGCCACGGGTGAGCCAGTGAAACTCGGAGATCATGAATAATGGTTTGTGGCAAAACTGATAATGTGCCTGCTATTATATTGACTGGGGCTGTGGCTTCAGTTAATCGTGCTAAATTGCTAGGCTGTAGCTGTGTTCTGCTACAGGCCACCTTCCTTTTTTGAAAATGTCCAATTGTCTGAAGTTGGGTTCTCATGTCTTCCTCCTGTAACTCCATTCAAATGAGGTGGCTATTTTTGCTGGTAGCTGCCCGTGGGAGTGTGAGTTTGGAATGCAAAAAACGACTCCATCTGTTGGCTCGTGTACACACCTTCCCGTTGGCGTGTATACCACAGGCGCTGGGTGCCGGGCATGTGACCAGGAAGCTGCAGGACCCCACGGAAACTGTGGTCCAGGGTAGGAGACAGACCCCCCCACTATAGTTTCTGTGCTGCCTGGTAGGGCTTTGGGTGCAGCTCTGGAGCCAGGCTTGGAGTCAGTCAATCTGGCCTCATCTACGTTCCAGCCACAAGACCTTGAACCTCAGCCCTTGTCTATAAAGTGGTGATTGATACTCTGTGCCCCCTTCAGGGCAGCGTGGCATTAAATGGGCCACATAAGTAGACTACTTAGCACTGTGCCGGGTACCAAGTGCTAAATGGACCTTATCATTGTAAGAGTCCTATGCTCCGGGCCACAGGGCACAGGGGAAGGAGTGGCCACCACCTGGAAGGGCAGGGCAGCTTCATGGAGGTGATGGGGAGTTAAGTTTGTAGGAGAGAGCAGGCTCTGGGGCCAGTCCTCACCCACTGCCAGGGCCGACCCCGGCCCATGTCCTCCAGCAGCTCACGCCCAGAGCAGCCCTGAAAGGCAGATGTGCCAACGCCTGGAGACAACCTTCCGACACAGGGGCTGGAGGTGGCCTCCTGCCCCGGGGGGGTGAGTCCAGGGCACAGTCCGTGTGGCTCCCAGAGTCCCCCGGCAGGCTTGAGCCGGGCTCCCAACACCACTCACCGGTTTGGCCTCACTCCTGCTCCCTGGGCTCAGCCCCAGATAAACAACCCACACCCCACCCCTGCCTTACGCTCTTCTTTCAGGGACCCCAACTGAGGGGCAGGAACACATTCTTCATTACCCCTCCCCCACAGGGTCCACTCTTCCTCTGGCCAAATTTTGAGAAATTCGGACATAAAGCGCTCCCTGTGACACCCCCAGTGGGTGGCCCACTGTGCAGGAAGCTGAGCCTCGGGGAGCCACTGGGCACACGAGGGTGGGGCAAGTCTGGCTGCCCTTCCACTCCTACCCAAAGAGAAGCCTGCAGGGGGCTTGGAGCCGCCTGGAAGGAGTAACGGGTCTCTCCCCAGTAGCACGACCCACCCTCTATCTCACCACTGCCTCAGCACCGGGGGGATGAGAAGGCTGCTGGTCCTCGGTGCCCAGGGCCCTGCCTTAGCCCCAAGCCCACCAGAAACGCCCCTGTCAGAGCTGCCCACGGCTGGCCTGGCAGACTCCCCCATGCAGAGTCTGGTTGGCATCCGAGTGCATCAGTTACTTATTGCCACAGATACACTGCATAACAACTCAGCCCTCGGTGCCTCTCAACACAAAACAATTACTTGCGCTCTCGAGGAAGCTGCGAGTTGGTAGGATGGCTCTGCTGGTCTGGGCCGGACCTGGCTGGCAGCTGGCAGCTGGCACTGTCAGCTGGCAGGTTGGCAGGGGGCTGACTCCACATCATGGACATCCTCCCCGGGGCCAGCCTGGACTTGTGCTCATGGTGGTGGCCGGGTCCCGGGAGAAAGTGAGGCCTAGGCTTGGAGCTGGAACGCCACCACTTCTGCCCCATCCTGTGGCCAAAGCAAGCCCAGATTCAAGGGGTGGAAATACACTCGGCCTTGACACAAAGGGGGTGGGTAGAGGGGAGGACAGAGGACTGGGGCCACATTTACCATCAGTGGGCCCAACAAAGTGTGAGGCAGCCTCTGTGGGGAAAGAATCGAGTCCAGCCTCTGCTTTGCTCCTCTGAGTTGTGTGTCCCTGGCTGGGTACTGAGCTCTGAGGCTCAGCTTCATTGGAGGGAAATCAAACCCACTGCGAGCTTCACAGTGCCTGGTAAGTGTGCTCTAAGCGCTTGGCATTCTCTAGGCACCGGGCTCTGTGACGCCTGCCCTCGTGTGCACACACCACGCAGCAGACGGGCCCAGAAGCAAGAAGCAGGGCAAGTGCGTTACAAGGTGCAGAGACTGTGGGGAAGTGAGGCAGGGGCGGGGGGCGGGACAGGCCTGAGGTGTTAGGGGAAGGACACAGTCTGCCATAGGGTGTCAGAGTCAGCTTCTCCGAGGTGACGAGGTGACGTTTGACCCCGGGCGGCAAGGTGATGAGGAAGACAGCCCTGTGGCTATCTAGGGAAAGAGCGTTCCAGGCAGTGGGACCAGCTGTGCAAAGATCCTGGGGCAGTATGTAGCTGGTGGGTTTGAAGCACGATAAGGAGGTCGGTGTGGCTGGAGCAGAGTGAGTGAGGGGGTGAGAGCAGGGGGGCGGCGGCCCTAGGTTGTGAGAAGCCTGCTAGCCCCAGTGAGGCCAGTTCCTGGGTGAAGCAGGGGCTGTAGAGTACCCCGAGGACCTGACGGCCTCAGTTAGAAGGCTCCTCCTCCTCCTCCTCCTCCTCAGTGAAAAGCATGCACCGGGGGCTGGTGGTGGTAATGAAAGAAACAACAGCGTTAAGAGCGACATCAGTGACCCAGGACAGTGGTTGGTGGGGGGCTCCGCGTGGATCTGGGGACAGCAGTGTGGGGGTGGGGGGTGGAGCGGTGGCCCCCCTCTGGGTGTACTTGGAAGGTGGAGCAACAGGGTTTCGGGGTCTCGTAGGAACTGAATGAGGCGTGAGAGGGGAAAAAGGAGCCGGGAGAGACCAATGTCCGAAGCAGCGAATACAGACCGAGCACCTGGGAAATGTTCAAGACGGATGATCTGGAATTCGGGACAAAGATGCCGCTGTGATCTGGACTCTGAGGTCCCAGCAGGGCGCCACCTGCCGGAGGCCGAGTGCAGGTCCCAGGCCAGGTCTCAAGAGGGGGCCCCCATGGCTCCCCCAGAGCCCCCGTGCATTAGGGGTAATAGCTCGGAGTGAAGACCAGTTGCTGAGCCGGCGAGATTCCCCCGAGGCTTTGGTGATTATTTATCACCTCTGAGCCCAGAGTGATTCATTCTTCACAGCAGCTCTCAGCAGGTTTGCAAATTGCAGCCCTGCTCTTCCTGACCCCGGGCTGGGGGAGCGCCTGGAGGGAGCGGGCCCAGGAACTGTCCCTTTCTGAAGCACCCCCTTCCTCGTCCTCCACTCCCCTATCCTGGCCAGAGAGTGTCTCCCCATGGCTGAGGCTTAGTCCTGCTCATTAAAGGCGATTGACAATCAAATGCCAATTGGCATACCCACTTTTTTTACAAGTAAATGGCTAAATCAGGAAAACATCTTTGGGCAGACCATCTGTCTCAATTTGAGCTTTGAAAAATACGGTCACCTGGCAATGTGCTTGTGTCAGACTATAAAAACGGAAAACTGGGGCAGGCAAGCACACATCAGTCATGCTCAGAAAGCTGATCGTCTGCTTAGGTTTCTGGAATCACGGCAAACCTTCTGGCCACAGCCGGCTGCGTCTGGGGCTGCCTGGGGCAGGAGGCCGGCTGGGGGAGGGCCTGGAGCCATGTGGGGCGTTGGGGCAGGGGGAGGTCAGCAGCAGCACGTCTGTCACTGGGGCCTCTGTCTGTCTGTCCACAGCTGTCCACACTAACATGTGCAGACACAGTTTGACCAGTGCTGGGCCGTTTTACGTTTTCCACATCTCTGCGGCTCTCACTGTGGCCAAACAGGGCTGGACTTTGGGGCCCCCCACCTCCCAGACCCTCCTGGCCTTCGATGCAGAAGTCAGGCAGAGCCGCTGGGCAGCCCCTGAAGATGGAGGCAGGTCAGTCCTGGAGGCTATTGAGGGGCCTGAGGTAGGCAGGGTGGGCGGGGAGGGGAGGAGGGGTGTCCCAAGGATGGCGGCGTAACAGCACAGACGGCCCCTTCCCGGGAATACTGTGAAGATTCGGGAACCAAGGGTGCAGGCAGGACCAAATGCTCTAATGATCATTTTTCAACTCTATGACCTTTTTCTTTTGCTTATTATATTAGTTGAATATCAATGAGGACCCAAACAGGAAAATAGAAAACGTTCCAGGTATTAAAACTGGAGGGAATTGGATACAGGGAATGTTAGGAGAGGCGGTCACCGCACGCGGGCCTCCCGCACCTGCAGAGCAGCAGAAGCCCAGGCCTCGGGCCGGAACGTGTCCTCACAGAGAGATGAGCAGCGCTCCCAGCCTGTGTAGGCATCTCTCTCTGGGAATATCTTTCCCTGTTCTGGGCTTGACTGTACGTCCTTGTTCTGCTGAAGTGCGTCATTCACACAGTGCCCAGGTGGCGTGTGTGCGGCCGTGGGGACGATGCTCGCTTTTGAACCCGGTCCTGCCCTGACGCCCTCCTCAGGAGAAAAGGGCTGTTACACCCAGAGCCTGCACTCCTGGTGACCCCAACCCCTGCAAACCCTGAAGGGGGCTGAGACCCTGTGACAGCTGCTCCTGTGGTGGGTCCTCCAGCTTGGAGCCCCTCCTGGGCTGGGTAACAGGCGTCCCCTGCTCAGAGTTAACGGTTGCACACGTGCTAGAGGAGTTGAGGGTCTAAGGGACAGTAGCAGTAGGAAGCTGCCCCATATTCATGGCTAGGGGACCAAGTGCAGACGTGGAGCTGCCAGGACCTCAGAACTGGGAATGCTCATGGGGCCAAATGGAGGCGACACAGCCCCATGGAGGCATAGCCCAAGGCAGAGGAAGAAAAAGCTCTCTTGTCCTGCTTCCCACCAGCATCCCCTATGGCCTGAAACCGGTCAGAAGCCCCCTGGTATGGAAGCCCAGGAAGCAGCTGGAAGGGCTCAGACCCTGGAGTGCAGCCAGCAGAAGACAAGGAATGGACCTGGGGACAAACAAGCCCAACACTGACATGGTCGTGCAAATACGCTTAGGACACAGCTCAGAAGGTACTGGCAGCTGTAGCAGACCGCACAGCCTGGGGCTTAGAGTGACACACGTCTCCTATCACAGCTTGGGAGGTCAGAAGTCCAAATTCAGCATCACCGGGCTGGAACCGCGGAGTCAGCAGGGCTGCACTCCCCCTGGGGATTTGAGGGGAGAATTGGTTTCCTTGCCTTTTCCGGCTTCTAGAGCTTCATTCCTTGTGACCTCAGATCTTCAAAGCCAGCAGTGCAGCACCTCCCAGTCTCGGCCTCCGCTGAGGCCCTCATACCACCTTCTCTTTTCTTAAGGTCAAATCTCCCTCTGCTTTCTTCTTATAAGGATTCCTAGGATTATACTCAGAGCCCATCTACAAAATCCAGGATCATCTCCCCATTTCAAGGTCTTTAACCTGATCACAGCAGCCAAATCCTTGTTGCTATGTATGGTCGCCTTCACAAGGTCCAGGATATTAGGAGCTGGATATCCTGGGGGGCTGACCCTCAGGCAGGAGAAGGTGCAGCCTCTGTAATTGTTATCTATGCTGGGTAACAAATGATCCCCAAATTCAGCAGCCAGAAACAAGGAACATTTACGATCTCACACAATTTCTGTGGGTCAGATAATCTGGAGCAGCCCAGTTGGTACTGGCTCAGGGTCTCTCCAGAGGCTGCAGTCCAGCTGTGGGCTGGGGCCACGGTCATCTCAGGGCTTGACCAGGCTGGAGAGGCCGCTGCAAGGTGGCTCATTCCCAGGGCTGTTGACAGGAGGCCCAGGTCCTCACCACAGGGAGCCTGTGTGTCCTCACACCATGGCTTCCCCAAACTGAGCGTGCTCAGGGCAGGCTGGAAGCCACAGTGCCTTTTGTGACCCGGCCTGTGTCAGTTGCCAGGTCTGCCACCACAGAGCACCACAGACTGGGTGGCTTACACGGTAGGAATGTCTTTTTCACAGTTCCGGAGGTTGGAAGGCTGAGATCAAGGTGTCAGCAGGTGGGTTTCTTCTGAGGCCCCACTCCTTGGCTGCAGGGGGCCACATCTCCCTGCGTGCAGCTGTGGTGGTCCTTCTTCTTGTAAGGACGCCAGTCCCACGGACTAGGGCCACCCAGATGGCCTTAATCACCTCTTCAAAGGCTCCATCTCCAAATGCCGGCATAGTCACAGGTCCTCGGGGTTTGGATTTCAAGATACGAACTCGAGGGAGACCCAGTTCCACCCACAACGTAGCCTTAGAAGTGCTGCACTTCCACTGTGGTCTCTTGGTCACAGGGATCAGCTCTGCTCCAGAGCAGGAGGGAACTGGACAGGGCGTCAGTGCCACGGGGTAGGGCACACCGAGGGCCATCTTGGGGCCCCTCCCTCAGCCCCAAGCCCCAAGGGGAATTCTTACCAGTCCTTGCATGTGTTTCAAGGGACGCTCTGTGTATGCACAGCCACGTGTGCGTTCTTTTGCATCTATCTGTGCACAGATGCGGTGCACAGCCCGTTTTCTGATCTCAGCTTCCCCACTTGGCTGGTTCAGGAAGAGCTGCCTTATTCTGCGGGCCCAGCTGTGTGAATCCCGCCGTAGGTCATTTATGTAACCCGTCCTTTGGGCTTTGGTGTTTCCAGGATCTGCCATTATTTCCCACGGTGCTGCACGTGTGCCCTTCCTCAGTGTGCTCGGGCATCGGCGGGGTGGGTGCCTGCTGCCAGATTGCTGTGTCAGAGGCCGTGAACCTGGGGTAGATGTCTGCTCACTAAGTCGTCCTCTTGGAGGTTTTCCTGTTGACACTCCTGTGAACAATGTGCAAGAGGCCCGCTGCCCCCAGCCTTGCTGACTGACCCAGCTGTGGTCAGCCCAGTTCCTCTTGCCTATCTGTTGGGTAAATATGGTATCTTGGTGTAGTTTTTTTTTTAATTGAGGTAAAATTCACATAACATAAAATGAACTATTTTTTAAAAAGCCTTTATTTTTTAGAGCAGTTTTAGGTTCAAAGCAAAACTGAACAGAAGCTACAGAGAGTTCCCATATACCCCTGCCCCCTCTCAGGTACAGCCTCCCCGTTGCCCCCACCAGGGCGGCACATCCGTGGGCACGTCATCACCACCCCGAGTCTGTAGTTTCCAGCCGGTGCCCTCGCGGGGCTGCACAGCCTATGGGTTTGGACGAATGCGTGACGGCGTGGATCCACCATGACAGACAGTCTCCTACAGAGTAGTTCACGGCCTTAAAAATCCTCTGTGCTGCCTACCACCCTCCCTTCCCTCCACCCCCTGGCAACCACTGATCTTTTTACTGTCTCCATAGTTTTGCCAGAATGAACCATTTTAAAGTGAACAATTCTGTGGCATTGAGGACATTCACAGTTTTGTGCGGCCACCACCTCTACCCAGTCCCAAACGTTTTTATCACCCCCCCACTGAATAAAACTCCATTAAGCAGCCCCCCACTGCCCGTACCTCCAACTCCCAGCCCCAGGCAACCATTTCTTTTTATGAATTTGCCTATTCTGGGCATTTCATATAAATGAAATCATATAATATATGACCCTTTTAAAATGATTTTTTCCACTTAGCATAGAGTTTTCAAGGTTCATCTGCGTTGTAGCATGCATCAGGGCTTCCTCCCTTTCTATGGCTGAGAACTAGTTCATTGTTACTGTTTGTTGTTAAGTGGATGGACCACGCTGTGTTTATGCCTTCATCTGTAGATGGACATTCGGGTTGTTTCCACCTCAGATAGTCTCAACTTGCATTTCCCTAATTATGGGTGAGGTTGAGTTTCTTCACACATGTTAGATGCTCTCTAGGACACCTTCCAAGCCAGGGGTGCGATGTACTGGGGACAGGACAAAGCTAACAGATTGAATTAGAGCTGCACAGAAGCCTCTGGTCCCTGTTGCAGCACTCCCCTGTGGCTCCAGGGCCTTCCGGTGTTAGAGGGGAGTGGGCTTCCCCTGGACATGGCCACGCCTGGGCATCTGGCCTGGTGGTGGAGGGAGGGCCCAGTACCTTCACTGCTGAAAGCCACCATTCATCGAGCATTTACTGTGCGTCTGGCATTCTCCTAGGCACTGTGTGCATTACCTCCTTGGACGCTTGCAACAGCTATAGGCTGATTATTTATTCTCCTTTGTAGTTTAGGAAATGGACACCAGAGGTGTCATGTGACATGCCCTTAAGTGGGGGTGCCCAGCAGGTACAGGATCCATCAGCAGGACTGTGTAATAAATGCACGGAGCACACGGCCTCACCCTCCAAAAGGCTGCCTCAGGGAACTCACTGCTGTTCCCTCCTTCCCCAACATCTCACCCACCAGCCAACTAGAGAGGAATAGGATTTCTTCTTTCCATATGTCTCTTATTCATGATCTAATGCTGGTTTACAAAATACTCCAACACTTAGCAGCTTAAAATAGCCAGCATATCTCTCAGTCTGTGGAGGTCAGGTCAGGAGGGGGCTTACTTGGGGAAGGTTCAGGCTCCCGCTCTTTCCTGAGGTTGTGGCCCAGCCGCGCGGCGCTCTCTGTGGGGCTGAGCGCCCTCACCACCCTCACCACCGGGCTGCTGCTTCCCCAGAGTGGGTGGTCCAGCGAGACAGCGAGAAGGAAGCCACGCTGCCTTTTACGACTGGTCTTGGAAGTGACCCATCATCACTTCTGCCATATTTTATTTGTTAGAAATGGGCCTCTAAGTGCAACCCCTGCTCAGGGAAAATAAGGCTCCACCTTTGGAAGGGAGGGGTGTCAAAGGGTTTGCAGGTGTATTTTTAGTGACCTCGCTTCTCCGTGCCTTTGCCCTGCTCTGAGTCCTGGGTCTCTTTGGCCAGGCGTCCAGAGTTCAGTTGTGTAGCACGGTGGTGACCAGGGCCTGATGAGGATTACAGGTCCAGGCCTCAGACCCCAGGATGGGTAAGACCATTAGCCATCACCTCAGTTATCTGGAAGCAGGGGTGGTTGGCAAATAAATCTCCCTCCATCGCAACACACTGTCCTCTCTTCTTTTGTGTTTTAGAAAAGGGAGTCGAGGTCCACAGCAGACAGCTGGAGAGCCCCCCCTTGTTCCAGCTCCCTCCTCTGAGGACAGTCTGGTGAGTCATGGGAAGGGTGGGGGAGGTTAATACGGGGAGCTGGGGGTCTTGAACCTGGGGGCTTGTGGGTAGAATTTCAGGAGTCTATGAACTTGGATGGGGGAAAAATTACCTCTTTATGTTCACAAAACTCTACCTGAAATTTAACATTCCTCCCTTTACAAATGTAGTCAACAAACGTAGTATTAGGCATGCCTTTGACTTTGTTACCAAAACAATTGCAAACATTTACTATCCCACCACAGCTGTTGCAGAAACTTTGAAATCTCATTTACGCTCATCAGTACTACACAATTACAGTGGTTAGCAGGCTGTCCACTGGATTGTGCTATTTAATGTGCTAGGATGAAAGTCCACAGCTTTTCTATTCTTTTAAAAAAATATTCTGATAACTGTATCTCAATATAGTTGGAAGTTGCCGGCTTTATGGAAAATAGGGAGTAAAGAGTTTGTTACTGCTACTATTGTTAACAATTTTGGGCCCTGGCATCCATTCACCCACCACCACTCCCTCTCCCTCTGTAGGCTGATGCTGGTGAAAACGCAACTCACCTTCCCCCACGCCCACCCCTTGACTCACCCACTCCCGTCTCCCTTTCCCAGCGGTGACCTTTTCCCCTTGCCCACCAGGAAACTCCTAGCCATCCTTCAAAACTCAGCTCACTTTTTACTGATGACACCCTCAGGCAATGCTGGTCACCCTCTGACTCTCTCCTCCACAGGCACTTTGTGATGGTTATTTCACAGCTGTGCATCTCCCTCAGGAAGCTGGGAGCTCCCCAGGTGTCTCAGTTTATGAATTTTTGAAATTCCAATTCCTGGCACGCCATCTGACACCTACAGAACAAATGCTATAAGTGTGTGGAGTTGTCTGACTAATAAACACAAAACAGCTGTCTGCTCTGCCCCTGTCCCGAATCGAGTACCCTCTTTGATTCACACAGCTCTCATTTGGAATTTGGGGGAAATAGAACACTAGACAGGTGATTACTTCAGCACTGTCCATAATAAATGATTTAACTTAATCTCCAGCTGTAAAATTGGAGTCATACCCTGCACAGAGATGGTGTGAGGGTTCAATGAGATAAGGGTACAGGGTGCCTGGTACATAGTAAGTGCTCAATAAGAATCTGTTCTTATTAATCCTGTGCAACAGCAGTGACTCACTGGCAGGAAGGTGACATAAATGAGTCCTGTGAGAGCTCAGAGGAGGGCGAAATTGCATCCGCTGGGGATGGGCAGATGTGGGAACAGGCATTGGATATAGGTTCTTGGAGGTGCCTGATGGCAACAGCCATTTCTGGTGACAGCCTGGTGCCTCTGGCCCCGCCAAGTGGATTAAGCAGTAACTTTTCCATCATCCTCAAGCATTTCATTCATGCGGGATGGAAACGCTGATTGCAAATTGTCTTTCCAATCACTCCAGAAGCCAGCAAAGAATTTAACTAGGCAAATTCTATTTTGTTAGCTATGTTGCTCTGTGCATTTAAAAAGTTCTTTTAAAAATCATTCGATAGTCTATAATTCAGTCTTTTTTCCTTCGTAAGACAGAACTCAACCCCGATTAGTCTAAATAAGGGCCAGTTTTGGAAGATGGAAGCTGACGGCCACCTACGGGGATCACCTGCTCTTCTCGTTTGGCTTGAAGATCTGTGGAGCACGCGGGGTGATGTCAACCTCTCTCCAGGTGTGGACGCTAGGACTCCATGAAAAGCACAGACACGTGGCTATTCCTAAGGCTTAATTATTTGTATTTATTCCTTTTACAAATTTCTGTGACCCATGAGTCCAGGTACAGGAGACACACAGGTGTTGATGGTTTGGTCCTTGCCTCCTGGGCTGGTGGCCGGTGCCTGGACTCAGTCCTCCGTGTCCCCGTCCACAGCCTCGGCCTCCATCTCCTCCCTGCCCCAGCAGGTGGGCGGCCACAGCAATCCCAAAGCTCACTGGACAGTGGGTGGTTGCATCAGCAGCACGTCCTGGCCTCTGTCCCCTTTTGGCTGTGGGACCTTGAACAAGGCACTTAAGCCACATGTCTCAGTTTCCCCACCCATAAAATGGAGCTAATAACAGCGCCAGCTTTACGAGATGGTTTTAAGCATTTGATGAATGAGTAATTGAAAAGGCCTTAGAATAGTGCGCGATCCAGAGGAAGCTCTACCTAAATGTTTGTTGAATTGTGTTCAACCCATTCCCTTGTTCTTTACCTGTTATGAGCCCCTTCTTTCATTGCTGTTACTGTTTCTCTTATTACTCATTCAGTTCTTCTTCTTCATTTATCCCCTGGCAACACCTGCCTGCTGAGACCAAGCCCTGAGCTCAGTAATGGGAGGCGAGATGAACCAGGGGGATATGGCTCCTGCTCAGGGCTGGTCCAGGGCCACTCCACACACACTCCATCTGCCCCATCTTCTGGGAAGAATCACTCCACGTTTCACACTTGGGAACCCTGGGCCTCGTCAGAGCTAAGTGGCAGGCCCAGATTTCACAGCTGGCGGGTGGCAGAGGACGGTCAGCTCCTTGGTGCAGTCCCCCCAGTTAGTCCCCCAGGTCCCTGGTGCCCCTCCCCCAGCCTGTATTGGCAGGAGGCCCCTGATTCTGACATGTTCCCGTCAGGTGGCAGCCAGAGGGAGCCACCCCTGACAGGTGGCACTCAGCCCAGCACCCGCCCAGGGACCACCATGTGCCCACCGGCAGGACGAGAGACATCCTGCTCCACCCGGACTGCCCGGGGCACGGGGAAACTCAGGAAGGAGCAGAGGCCACAGGCAGGCAGGACCGGCCTGGCTCCTGCTTCCAGAGTAGCACCTGGGAAAGCCATTTATAGGGTGCACTTCTGGGGAGGCCCTACTGAGCATTAATGGTGAAAACACCCGACAGTGTGGGGAAGATTAGGCACCTCCCGTTGGCATGCCACACGGTAACTGCTTTGTAGATCCTTCCCTCCGTGGAGAGCAGGGCAACCAAAGTCCATCGGAATCCTCCACAATCAGCAAGTGACAGTCCCCATGGGGGTCCCTTCCCCTCAAGTCCCTCCCGCATTGTGCCGACTGGATCCCAGGGTCCCTGCAGACTCCTGTCCTGGGTGGGAGTGGATGCTCCTGGGAGGCCAAGCTGCTCAAACTCTGAGTCATGTGAGTGGGGAGTGTGTTCAGGCCCCTCCTGGAGCCGGGTTTGAGGGCAGGGAGGGGAGAGCCCACAGGGCTTGGGGCTCTGCAGAAGAAGGTAGAAGGGTCAGCGTGGAGATCCCAGGACAGTGGATCTGGTTCTTAGGGCTGCTGGCCCTGGACTCTCCTTAGTGTGGGGGGCTCTGAGTCTGGGCTGAGTCCCAGGACCTGGGGGATGCCAGCCTCCTGGTCACAGGGAATGACAGGGCTTTCAGCATTACCTTACTTCTCTGCATCCTGACCTGGAAAGGCAGACAATCTTACAATTCCATTTTGCAAACAAGGAAAATGAGGCTTAGAAAGGTAAGTAGCCACCCTAAGATGACCCTGGCACGCAGCATGGCTGCACAAGCTGCTCTGAAGAATGAGCCCATCCAGGGCACACCTGACTTGCAGCTCTGAGCATGGGGAATTTTTTGGATGGGAGGGGGCAGGAGGCAACCCTCTGGGCGCTGGCAGAGATGGCTGGTTCCCTCTGGCACTGGCAGCGCCTATGGCCCCTGGATCTCACTGGATCTCAGCTTGGGTACCAGTCATGGGAGCTGTTGACCACGAGGCTGTTGATTCTGGAAGAGGGGTCAGAGCTGGAGCTGCCCACATCCACGTAGGATAAGGCTTCTGTCCACCCAGAGGGCCTTGCTTTCTGGGGAAAGGATTTCTGTTCTGAGATCCAGCAAAGATGAGAGAGTCTCATATTTGTTTTGGCCAGTGTCTCTCCTGCTCCTGGGTACATCTTTCTGTAAATTTGATATTTATTTTCATTAACCCCTGAACAAATGTAAGAACTTAATCAGCACTGATTTCTACGTGATTAAAAGCCCTCCAGATTCTTGCAATTTTGGCTGATGTGCATTTGTGCACTTTAAAAATAAGTGAGATGAGTAGGTGCACATTCCTGGCATATAAATAAGAGCAGATTACACATTATTTTATCTAAATATTCCTGTGTGCATGCTTTGATTTTTGAGCTCTGTGCCTCCCTCCGACATGCTAAAATGCTAGAATTTGCTTAGCTGTGGCCCAAGTTTGGGCTAATGCTTTTTTCCAAGGCATTGCCAGGAACATGAATTCTAGAAGAATATGCACAATGACAGTAGCCAGGCGGTGCCCCAGGCTGAGACTGGCTTGGAACTGTGTTAACCAGTCAGCGCCCAGAAAGCAGTTCCACCACTGAGAAATGGCACACTGGGTTTCCCAGACCAACACTGGCACAACTGCTCAACCAGGAAGGACTTTGCGAATCAATCAGCACACGTTTTGTAACTGCTTCGGCATGCCAGGCATTTCAGCTTCTTTGGTCTTAGCCTGCCCCGCCCATCACACTGCTCCTGGGAGCTTGAAGGCCACAGCGAGGGTGGGCAGCACGTGGTTACCCGGGGCCTGAGCAGCTGGCTGGCGCCCGAAGGGACCCCTCCCCCATCAAGCTAGGACAAGGGATTGGTCCTAGTAAAGGACCCACATGCCACTCTTGGTTGGGTAGGCACAAGTGGCCTCTGGGAGGGAGCCCCGGGCCGAGGAAGGACCCACGTGAAGGTCAGGGGAAAGGTCCCGGAGCTTCTCTGTTTGAACTACAGCCCGGTTACTGGAGAAGCCCCAGGGCTGATTTATCTGATGATGTGAACCCCCGATGTAAACATGCATCACAGTCAGTGGGAGCAGGTTAAACATGCAGATCCCCAGGTCCCACCCCAGCCTGTCTCTCCCAGGAATCTGTATTTATTATTCACCTTCCAGGGTGTGGCCAATGCTCGCTGGTACTGAGGGCCATGTCTGAAACGATGGTGCCCCTCTGGGCAGCGCCACGGCTCCTCTCCCATTTACCCACTCCGTTTGACCTTGTCTTCCCCCACCCCCAGTCAAAGCAGCTCCCAGTCTCTGTCCACGGGGTGGGGACGCTGCTTTATTAGATGGTCATGTTCCTGTATTTTTCTTTCTGTGGCTGCTGTAACAAATGACCGTGAACTTAGTGGCTTTAACACCCCAAATGTATTGTCTTATAGTTCTGCAGGTCATAAGTCAGATACGGGTCTCACTGGGCTAAAATCAAGGTGGGTTCCTTTCTGGAGGTTCCGAGGAGGACCCATTTCTTGGCTCATTAGGGCGGGTGGCAGAATTCAGTCCCTTGCTGTTGTAGAGCTGAGGGTCCTCTTTTCTCGCTCGCTGTCAACTGGAGGCCACCCTGTCCCCTGGCTCCTGGCCCTTCCTCCATCTTCAAAGCCAGCAATGTCACGTCACCCTGACCCTCCTTCCTAACACATCTCCTGGAGGATGGTGGGAAAGGGGTTCCACTTTTAAGGATGGCAGGGGAGGAAACACTTTCCTCTACCCACTCAGTTTCTACAGCTAGAGCCTGTGGACTTGACTGCAAGAGGCATACTAATGAGGGAAAAGCCATTTGCACTTCATCTGATGTAATATTTTAATTGCTACATGCACAGAGGACATCATGGCCAAGAAATGAAGACCCAAAGAGGCAGTTAAGCTCAGGGGACGTGTATGCCGTTTTAACAAACATTGTGGACGAGACAAGGGGAAAGGACTCTAGGCTCTGGGGCTGGTAAATTTGGGGAAAGTAAACATGTAAGGGAAAGAATGAGAAATAAGGGCTACTCAGTGTGGTTTTGTTTCTGCAGACTCGCCCGGCAGCATCTCCATCTCTCACAGTAAAGGGTGTTCTTCCATTCCTGGTACGAGAGAGGGGACCCCTTCACACCCCTGGCCTCCAGAGCCCTCTTCCCCTATCCCAGAGCCAGCTTCACAGGAGGCCCCGGCATGTGGTTTAATGCTCGACTGTTGTCGACTTAAAATCTCCTTAATAATGTTTGGACAAGGGTCCCTGCACTTTCATTTTGCACAGGGTTCTGCACATTATGTAGTTGATCCTGTTCCTTCCATTTCAGAATTTTCTGCTTTCTTGTCTGTCTCTCCTTCTGGGCTGCAGACACATGACTGTCTGAGTCTCTGTTTTATTTATATTTTGGGGTTCTCAAAAAGTGCAAAAAAGTGTGACAGGGACCTATAAGTGTGGCCAAGTGGATAAGGCTTCCAAGCGACAGAGACCAGTCAGGTGGTTCAAAGCCAACGTCCTCCTCCAATTCAGGGCCTGAGAGGAGGGCCCCTGTCTTCCAGATCCCGACTCAGGTCAGAGTCCCTCTTGGAGGCTGCAGGACACATAACCTGCCAGCTGGTCTGGGACACTGCATTTCGTGGGCAGCTAGAGAGAGTATCTGGGGGACAGCTTAACAGCTGGGTTGGCATTTACATTTCCTAAAATCGCTGCTAGGAGATTAGTCTAGAGTGTGCGAATGAAGTGTTACTTTGCTCATATAGACAGCTTGGCAGGAAAACAGGGGGAACAAAGTGAGCTGGGGTGTGAGGAGTGTGGGCAAGAGATGGGGGATCCAAATGGAAAGGCCTGCCCCCAGATAAGGGCAGCTGCGTGTCCCCCCTTTCAGCAGACGTGGAGGGCCCCCTTCTGTCGGTGAGGCGGAGCTGGGGAAGGTGATGAGCTAGTTCTCCGGGATGCTCTGCTAGGCCTGTGTGCCAGGTGCCAAACATAAGGTACAAACAAGAATAAATTCTTGGCTTGGGCACTTTAATGTCGTCCTTTCCTCCTGAAGCTCCAGGCTGAGCAGCTGTCGACCAGGAGAGGAAATTCAGAGCAGGGCAGGGACAAAGGTGGGGCATGGGAGCCGTTCCCGGTGGGACTGTTTCAGGCATGTTTCTGGTTTCTGTAAACCTGATGTCTTCACATCTGCCCCACATATGTACGTCTTGCTTTGGACAAGCTGCTAATACACCTGAGTTGCCTTGCTTGGTCCCCACCGGCTTCTGTCCTCCTTCACCCTCCCCTCCCTTTGCTCGGAGGGGAGTCCTCCTCCCCCAGACCTGCTTTTCAAATGCAAACCAGCCTGCCCACAGCCCACAGCCCAACTGCCGCCTCTGTGGGTTCTCACACTTGAGGACACTACCACCTGCCCTGACCATCCCAGGGCCAGGAACTGAACCACTGAGGGCGGCCCCTGCGGCCCAGAGCCTGCGGAAGTTATTCAATGGAGCCAATCCACAGCCTGCTCGCCCCGCCTCCCCCGCTGCCCCCTGCCCCACCCAGGTGCTTCCCCATGGGGCCCCCCTGTGGCATGGTGTATACCTCCTTTTCCTAGAAACTGTGAGTAATTAATTATCTTTTCAATGTTAGCTCCCAAACTGTTGGCCTGACCACACCTCAAATTTTTCATTTAACCAACTGACGCACTGTTTGTTAAAGCAGCCGCACTCGGCTTCCTGCCCAGCGCCAGGATAGGCAGAAGAAGTGAACAAGTGCTTCTTTTCACCTGCTGATCCACCCGTCCATCCCGTATTTACTTAACAATATGGTGGTTTTGAAACATTTCCTAGAGCGGGAGTTTGTCTTTTTACTTTGTTACAGTCTTTTTAGTTTAGGACTTTACATTTTACTGCAGTCAGATATAGTTATCTAATTCTGTATAATTTGTGCTTTTGGATAATTTATGCTTTCGGGATCTTAAGAAGTCCTTCTCTACCTTAATGTCATAGAGATGTGCTATATTTTCTCCTAAAAGATTTAAAGGTTTCCTTTTTCACATTTAGGCCTTTAATGCATCTGGAACTTATTTTCACATACAGTATAAGGCAAATACTAATTTTATGTTTCCCTTTATGGACAGCCAGTATCCAAACACCACTTGCTGTACGGCCCACTCTCCCCACTGCTGATACCTCTGTCGTTTGCCGTGTTTCCACAAACCGACCATCTGCTTTGGTGGCCCTACCGTATCCTACTGGTCGGCTTATCTCAGGTCCAAACGGCACAGTCCTGTTCCTGCATATCCCTTTATATTTACACCTGGAAGGACAAGTCTCTCATCCACCTTCTTCAGACTGTCTTGGAAGCTCTTGGGCTTTTACATGCAGCATGGTGGCAGGCAAGGTGGACCAGGGGATGGGGACAGAGGAGTCTGGGTGCCTGGACAATCTCATGGACAAGTACTGGGCCCAGGCCACCCCCAGGGACTCACGTGAGAAAGAAATTCCCATTTTGTTTAAGTCACTATCAAGTTACATTGATATCAAGTAAATGCAGCCAAGTATTCATCCAAAGTCATCTTTTTTTCCTATTTATTAACTTAGCTGCAGGTTCTGGCAAAATACTGAGTCAAAATGATGGAGCAGGCATCCTTATGTTGTTCTTGGCTTTAAGGAAAACAATTCTGAGGTTTTACCAATTAAGTATGATGTTTTTTAGTAGGTGTTTTGTATTGCTTTTTAGAAAATCTGTCTATTTTCAGTTTGCTGAGAAGTCTCTAAAAAATCATGAGTGGATATTATATTTTATTGAATTCTTCCCTGCATTTAATAAGATGGTTGTATATATGGACTTTCTCCTTTAATCTTTTTAATGTAGTGAATTACTTTAGTAGATATTTTACTGTTAAACTGTCTTTGTATTTCTAAGTTAAAGACTCTGTGCTCATGATAAAGAATTTATACATGGACCGCTGGGTGGTTTGCTAATTCTGAGGCAGGATTCAGGCCCCTGTGCTTCTCTTTTCCTTGCAGTCGCTGCTCTTGCCTGCCTGTGCATCAGAGTTCTGCTGCCCTGACAAAAGGAGCCGGGAAGCCCCCGCCCCTACCCCCATCCCAGGACATTTCTATGGAACAATTGTATCTAATAGGGGTTATGTGCTCCTTGAAGAGTTTGTAAAACTTGCCTCTAATACTGTCTGGTTAGGTGCTTTTTTTGTAAGGTTTGTGACCCCTGATTTCAAGTCCTTAATGCTTGCAGGGTTTCTATTACTTTTCGAAATAGTTTTGATAGTTTTTATTTTTTCCTATGCATGTGTCTATTTCGCATCTAGTATCGTCTATTAAACCTTTTTGACATGAAGTCATTCGTAGTGCTTTTTATTTTTCTAAAGAACTCCACTATATTTTTATGCCTTCCTTTGCATTCCTGATAATATTTATTTGTGATTTCCCTTTTTTCCAGTGATCTTCGTTTCCAAAAGTTTATCCATGCTCTCTTCTTGGTAAATCAACTTTGCATTTGTTAGTTCTTTCCTTGGTCCATTTTCTGTCCCACTGATCTTTACTTATCTCTACACTTATCTTGACTATTTTCTTCTTCCCATCTTCTTAAAATTCTTCTGGTATTTTTTTCTGATTTCTTGTGTTGCATGCTTGCTCCATTAATTGTCACTGTCACTTGTTAATAAATGGCTTCAGTGACTCTTCTGCCCGCTTAAGCTGTCTCCTGTGTTTGGAGATGCAGTCCTTTGACTGTTCAGCTCAAAGTACTTGACACTTTGATTTATGCTTTATCTTTTGGATTATTTAGAAGTATGCTTTTTAGCTTCCACATATTTGGGATTTCTCATTATTTAATGTCAGGAGGTGATTCATATGATAATTAAAACTTCCTTGGTAAGTTAATACCCGATTCAGTTTTCTAAGTGTGAGATGTGTGTTTGAAAATAATCTTTATGCTCCACATCACTAATCATCAGGGAAATGCAAATTAAAACCACAATGAGATACCACCTCACACCAGTAAGGATGGCCAGCATCCAAAAGACTGAGAACAACAAATGGTAGTGAGGATGTGGAGAAAGGGGAACCCTCCTACACTGCTGGTGGGAATGTAAGCTAGTTCAACCATTGTGGAAAGCAGTATGGAAGTTCCTCAAAAAACTAAAAATAGAAATACCATTTGACCTGGGAATCCCACTCCTTGGAATTTACCAAAAGAATACAACTTCTCAGATTCAAAAAGACATATGCACCCCTATGTTTATTGCAGCACTTTAACAATGGCCAAGATATGGAAGCAACCTAAGTGTCCATCAGTAGATGAATGGATAAAGAAAAGGTGGTACATATACACAATGGAATACTATTCAGTCATAAGAAAGAAACAAATCCTACCATTTGCAACAACATGGATGGAGCTGGAGGATATTATGCTCAGTGAAATAAGCCAGGTGGAGAAAGACAAGTGCCAAATGATTTCCCTCATTTGTGGAGTATAACAACAAAGGAAAACAGAAAGGAACAAAATAGCAGCAGACTCGGAGACTCCAAGAAGGAACTAGTGTTTACCAAAGGGGAGGGGTGTGGGTGGGGAGGGTGGGAGAAGGGGATTGTGGGGTATTGTGTTTCGTACACATGGTGTGGGGGATCACGGGGAAAACAGTGTAGCACAGAGAAGGCAAATAGTGAATCTGTGGCATCTTACTACACCCAAGGACAGTGACTGCACTGGGGTATGAGTGGGCACTTCATAATATGGGTAAATGTAGTAACCACATTGTTTTTTCATGTGAAAAATCAAATTGCTTCAGATATTACAAAGCAAAGCTTTCTGGAGCCAGGGCTACTCCTCAGTGGTGACCTCCAGCCTCCTGGCACGACTGAGGTCCACCCGTCGCCGGGCCACACTGCCTCACAGGCCTCAAGGCATGCGGCGTTTTGCGTTTGGCGTTGCTCAGCGAGGCTGTGTTGGCCGCGGTGCAAACAGCCCTGAGTCGCAGTGGCTGGCTGTGAACAATGTTTGTTTTGAGCTCATGCTGAGTATCCATCTGGGTCAACTACAGCCCTGCCCATGCTCCTGGGCCGCGGAGATGGGAGTGATGCAGCCACAAGTCCAGGAGCTCCAGAAGCTGGAGGCGACAAGGAAGGATTCTTCCTAAAGCCTCCGGAGGGAGCACAGCCCGGTGACACCTTGAATTCTGATTTCTGGCCTTCAGAACTGGGAGAGAATACATTTCAGTTGTTTCAGGTTTCTGGTACTTGGTTAGAGCAGCCACAGGAAATTAATACAATTTTTGGCTTCACCCTGGGACTCAGGCTGACAGAGTGGCCTCTACCTACACCACTGGGGGTTTTCCTTGAAGGAAAAGAAAGCAAGACACACAGTGTGAGCTGGTCCTCAAGCTTCCGCACAAAGGTGACCCAATCGGCTGTTCACATCTCATTGGTTGGCGCAGAACGCCCGGACACACCTGGGCTCAGAAGGCAGGGAAATCTAATGCCGGACTGCAAACGTTGGCCAGCTTCTGTAAAGGGCCACATAGTAAATATTTTAGACCGTGAGCTGCATGGTCTCTGCTACAGCTACTCAACTCTGTCATTTTAATGAGAAAGCACGTATAAGCAAATGTAAATAAATTTGTATTCCAGTAAAACTTTATTTACAAAACTAGGAAGTGGGCTGATGTGGCCTGTGGGCCCTACTCAGCTGAAGGAAGGAGCAGCGGATATCGGTGGGCAGTGGGACAGTCTAGCATATGGGCATGCTTCTCACCTCGTCCTCTGGTCATCTACTGCTGCACAGCAAATCCCCCCAAATCGTGGTGGCTTAAAGTGACAACCATACTTAACGTTGTCTCACAGTACTTTTCGGCCCAGCTAAGTGGCTCTAACTGGGGTCTTTCCTGCAGCTGCTGCCAGACAGTGGCTGGAACCGGAAGCATCTGCAGGCTCACCCATGCTAACATGTCTGGAGCCTGGGGTGCCAAAACCCAACAGCTGGGGGCTGGAAGCCGAGGCCCTGGCTTCCTTACCTTTACGTGTCTCTCCACATGGCTTCTGCCACGCAGCAGCTCCTCCTCGGCCTCCCAGGCTCCAGAGGCCAGTGGAGAGAGAGGGTATGTCTCTTGACCCCACTCACTCTCTCCAGAATATTAGCAGGGAGAGCGAACAAGAGCGTGAGGCGAGGGGAAGAGACGGGAAGCAGCCGGCTTTGGCGGGAGCTGCTAGTCTGTGCGAGTCCTGCCCGCCCCTCTGCTGGCGAGAGGGTACAGGTGAGTCCTTCCAAAGGAGGCATCGTGAGAACTCATGGGGCCCCTAGAGACCCTTGACACGTGTCCCCTGTATTTGAGGACATAAAGGACAGATGCTTGGCCCAGCCTGAGAAAGCTTGAGCTGTTGGTGAGTGGGGTCTGTCCCCCAGGAGACACCTCCATGGTGGGGAAAAGGGGGCTTTGGCTGGTCAGACGGTGACACTGGCTTCAAGAGAGCTTGGGAGATGGGGGGATGGCCCAAGGCCCAGGTTCAATAGTCTGAGCAAGTGCTGGGCTATTCCTCATGGACTGGGGGGCGAAGCAGCAAGGGGCCACCTGCCGTCTGACGGGGCCGTCTGGAGGGAGGTGGGGAACTGTGCCAGGGGGATGCTGGAGGGACTCCTGATGGATGTCCGACCTGAGCAGGGAGACGCAGGGGACCCCCCAGAATCTGAAGAGCTCTCCTGGGGTCACAAGAGCCCCGGAGTCCAGCAGGGAACCCTTAAGGACCCCGAGGAGGCCAGGACTGGGGACCTTCCATCACCACCTGCTGTCCCCCCAGCCTCCTTCCCATTGCAGGCCTCTGGACGGCAGCAGGCTGGGCTGGGGGAGGGAGAAGGCAGCCAGAGAAGGCCCGGCTGGGATATGGGATTAATACCATGGGCTGCAGAGCCTAAGGTCTAAATGAGGACTGTGTCTGCCGCCTAAAGGGCCATAGAGCTATCAGCTAGGAGAAGCGGCCAAGAAGCCAGTGCATTTGCCCACATTTTCACCCAGGAATGGGAGAAGAGGAACTTCTTCTGCCTACAGATGAAAGGGCCGAGGAGACTGAAATAAGGTGGTGCTTCACTGACATCACGGGTCTCCAAGGCCAGTGCACCTACAGCAGGACTCGGAGACCCTCCCCAAATGCTCCCTCTGGTGACCAGGGTGGGGGAGCTTCTAATGGGCTTGCTTTATCTTTGTGTTTTTCTCTACTTTCTAATTTTTGTACTGGGGATCTGAATTACTTAAGTAATTGGAAAAAATACTTTTTTTTTTTGTCTCTCTCTCTCTCTCTCTCTCTCTCCTGTTTTCTTTGGTATAAAAAAGAAGCTGGTGGAATAGGGAGCTTTGCAGCCAGGTCTGAGAGAGTAGTTATAAAACGAACACAGCTTATTTACCATCCTGCCTACTTGGAGGAGCTTGTGAACCCCTCAAGCAGCCTCCAGTTTGGGGCTCCTGGATTTTCTGCTTTTGAGTATTCTCTGCATGGCATCCTTCACAGGACTAGAACCAGTAAAGGCGATCTGAGGTGGGAAATGCTGAAGCCAGCCCAGGAGAGTGGGAGAATAGGAGAAAAAGCCTCATTGTCTCTGAAATTTCCGGAGGGCTCTGGGTTAATTGCAGGGCTGGGAATTGTGCGTGGGATTTACAAAGCCCGTTCCTCCTCTGTGGCCAGGGCAACTTCTGGAACACTCCTTAATTAATATCTGTCCTTTTCTGCAGTGGTTTCTGGGTCTCTCTCATATCAGCCAATTGAACTGTTCTCCTGGAAACAAAGACCCGTTCAGAGGTGCCAGGCTTCCAGTAATTTCTTTCCTCGATCTATTTATTTGTAGAAGAGTTCACTGAACAGCAAGTCCAGTGAATTCCATTTCATGACCCCAAAAGCCTGGGGTGGGGGAGTTGCTATAGCGACCAGGGATGGGCCACTCCATTAATTTTTAGAAGAACAATGATGGATGCCGCTGACCCTCAGCAAGAAGCCTGAGGTTGAGATGACTGTTGTCTCTCGCACTCTCCCCGCATCGTCTATGGGTGAGGGAGAAATGCTGGTGGTGCAAGCCCAGGAGAGGAAAACTGCCCAAGACCTCCGGGGGCTCTGGTTTGGCCATGTTTCCTGCTCCCAGTCCTTCCCAAATGTGTTTTGCCCGATGCATCCCATTCCCAGCTCTTCTGGGAGAAGGCACACACGTGTGGACTATGCATTTAAACAAATAAATACCCGCAAATCCCAAAGAATTAACTGGGAGGAAGCAGCTCCCTATGTCTGGGAGGATGTGGGATGGGAGGCCTCCTGGTGCCACGTAGCCGCCTTCACAGCCATGCAAAGCTTTCGGTGATTTTCTTTTCATCTGAGGATGAGGCGAAGAAAAAAAGGAAAACCAGCAAAAGAGAGGCAGGAAGGAGGGCGCCTCTGCTGAACCCACAGGGCCCTCGCTCCCCCTCCACGACCTCCAGCTCCCCCCAGCCTTGGGTCTGTCTTCCAGCCTGCCTGGGTGCACCGTGTGCTCTCCATCCACAGAGCACGTGACACTGGAACCAGAGCCCCTCTTGATTCAGGAAAGGCCTAGGGGCCAGTCACGGTTGTCGCCACAGCATAATGGCCCCCAGACACGTCCACTTCGCGTCTACCAGCTTCTTCCTTCTGCCCTCCGGGAGGCAGATGGGCGCCGAGCCCCACCCGACAGCATCTGGATGAATGAGGCCAGTCCCCCACCCCGGTCTGGGAGCTGCTCAGACCTGTAGGCAGAGCCTCCATAAAGGGCTGCCAGGGCCTTGCAGGGCCACTTGAGTGGCAGCGGCTTCTCTGTGAGGCTTCCCAGTCAGGGGCCCGTGGAAGCAAACTGGAGCCTTTGTTCCTAGCATGCTCCGGGGAAGCTGCTAGGCGTGCCGTGTGGCTGCAGCTAGGGTAGGGGCCGGAAATGAGGCAGCAAATTAAACCAGGGGCCTGCTGTGTCACTCAGACTGAGACTTCATCCCGAGGACAAGGAACTGCAGGCGGCTTTCAGCAGGCCCAGCCTTTCCCTTGGGCTGGGAACAGGGTACAGATGGATGCGGTGTGGGGTACAGACTAATGTTAGGTGGGCCTGTCGATGTGTTCTAAGTCAAGCTAACAAATCCTTCAATAAAACATGGTCTCGTCTTCCCATTTTCCTACCCTGATGATGGGTCTTTATAGCATCTCAAAGGCCAGGATCAAGCTCTGACTTTCAGACCAGAGCTCTCTGCTGGGACACGGCGGCACCAGGAGAGGCGGCTGGGACCATCCCCTCCTCTCCGCCCCAGCCCCCAAGCCCAGCCGTGTCCCTGCCCCTTGCCAACAGGGCTCCGGCACCGGCAGAAGGACAGACCTGGGGCTGGGCAGGGGCTCTGGAGTCCCAAGTTCCAGGGCATGTCACCTTGGTTCCTTGGACTACGTAGTAAAAGAATCGTTGGGCCTTTGTCCCAGGTTCCTGGGAGGTCGCCTCTCAACCCCTGGAATTTTCCCCTTTGCTGCTAGCAAGACCAACTATGAGATTAGACAATGGGGGTTTTGGTCCAACTTCTGGGAAGGGGAGGGGGCTGGAGCCCTGCCTCCCACTTGGGACCCTCGTAGACTTGGCCTGTGTCTCCCCGAGGCTGGTTCTGATCCGTATCCTTTGGCTGTAATGACCCATGGTCATTAGTTTAGTGCTTTCCTGAGTTCTGTGAGCTCTCTGGGGCAATAGCGAATTGTGGAACCTTAGGGGTACTGGAACCCCTGAATTTGTAGCCAGCTAGTCAGAAGTGAGGGTGGCCTGGGCCCTCCAAACGTACAGCTGGTATCCAAAGTGAGGGCAGTCTTGCAGAGGATGGCACCTTTAGCCTGGGAGGTCTGGTATGACCCTAGGTGGCCCACTTGCTCTGAGGGAGGGTTTCCCAGAGGAGGGCCAGCGTGGGGCCCGGGGCAGGGGAGCCTCCTGCCTGGGTCTAACTGTGGTCCTGAGCTTTAAGGGATGGCTCAGTTGGGTACCTCACTCTGGGACAGTGCATGCATAGGACTGGTTAGGAGCAAGCTGGTCCAGGTGGCCAGTCGGGGACCAGACAAGGACAGTGAGAAGAGACATGAGGGATGCACAGCGGTTGCTAGGGCTCCACCAAACCACCACACAGGCTCTGCTGGGGTCACAGAACAAAGGCCATCTCTCCAGAGTAGTTTATTGGTTCCCTGGACCTGGGGCCTCCTGAGACCTCAAAGCCCCTCAGCTCCTTCTACCACGGTGCACACAGTCCATCCCAGAGAGGTGGCTATTGCTGGTGCATTCAGAGGGACCGTTCCCAGTTACTGAGCCGTCCAGCTCCTTGGAGCCATCCGGGGCTCTTCCTCACCAACACTCTTCCCAGCTCTAGACACAGAAGACGAAAATCAGATTTATCAAAAAAGGATAGAATGGAGTGGACTTATCTGCATTATAATAATTTCTTTTTACCACACATGTAAAACTTTCCCTTTTTAAATACTTAAGTAGAATTCAATTCACAAAATCACATGCACTCCCAGGTTTCAGGGACTCCCGACTGGACCAGTGAAGTCCACTTGGACAGCAGAATGATTTTGCGGGGTGGGACGGTGGGTGCAGGTGGACGCTGTTTGCGCCTTGCCCATCAGACGGCATCCTCAGGCAGGGTTCCCAAGATGACAGATCATTCTTCCCAGGTTTTCTGAAACCTTTGCAATTTCCTATTATATTAATGGATATACATTTTTGTAGCATTTTTTCTATTTCTGCTCATGAGATTTTATTCTTTTCAGTACAGAAGAATTGCGGAGTGCATAATGCAATGTGACTTCACATTTATAGCCGCTTTGGCTCCCGAGGTGCCCTGCGGTCCGGCCAAGTCCCGGGGCTGTGGTGGCGAGAAGGGGAGGTGTGCGCAGGAAGCACGGGGAGCTGACCCCAAGGCCGGGGGAAGGCATGGGGTGACCATGGGGTATGGCCCTGGCTCGCATCCTTGTTTTCATTGAAATGCATTCTCAGGTTGAAGGGAAGAATCCAGGGTGATAATGTTTGGTTCAGAAAATACAGGGTTTGGGGGTTTCTTTTCAAGCCTGTTCTCCACCTTCCCCAGGATGGACTTATCTTAACTTCTCTCTGCAGCTGCCCCAGCAGGGAGCCAATGGGTCTGGTCCACCTAAGGTCTGCGTCACTATTGCCCCAGAGGGCTCCGACTCTCCCTTAGTGACGGGTCACTGCGGCGCCCTGCGGTCCCTGCACACCATTGGCCTCTTCCCCTGCCTCCCCAGGAAGGGCTTGGCTCTTTGCAAAAGCCTGCCCGGTGCTTCTTTAACATAAACTGTTTAAGAAAAAAACCTTTCCTGGCTACTTGGTGGTGAGCACGTATCAAAGTTTTACACATGCTGGAGGTGGTCCCGCCCCCTTCCCGAGTGGAGAATCTGTCTCTGAAGCAGGTCGCGTCTCCAGCTGTCCTTCTGAGCTTGAAGTGCTGAGCGCAGGGCAGCAGTTTTTCTCTGAATTTGGGCTGGGGGCCTCTTGAGTGGGTACGGGGAGGGGGGTTTGTCCACACCCTTCCCCAGCTCACACACAGCCCTGCTATGGAACCCACACCTGTGTATGCCACGTGACAGGTGTTCCGGGGACAAGATCAGACCGTTCGGGAGCTCCCACTCGCTGTGTGCTCTCGGGCAGCCCGTGTGCCATCACCTGGGGTTCTCTGCAGAACACGGGGCCACACCCTGCTCCCCAGAGCCTGTTCGCTCCCGCTGACCTTCAGCCTGAGAGGGCCCCACGCTGATTCCTCCCAGGCTGACCCAGTGAGTCCCTTTGGGCGGCCGTAACAAAGCACCACAGGTCGGGTGGCTTATCAACAACACACCTAATCTCTCACGGTCCTGGAGGCTGGGAGGCAGAGATCAGGGTGCCTGCGGGTGGGGTCCTGGCCAGGCCTCCTTCCGCACTGCAAACAGGGCAGAGAGTGAGCTCTTTGGTCTCTTACTTTGGCTCTAATCCCATCACAAGGGCTCCACCCTCAAGACCTCCTCACCTCCCGAAGGCCCCACCTCCACCTCCACAGGGTGGGATCACATGCAGGTGACCTGGGGAGCACCCCCATCAACTGCCATGCTGGTCTCTGACTGAGGGTCCCCCTCCCGGGAACCCACCCTGTGGCAGTGGGTGCCAGAATTGGTCCCAAACCTCCCACTGGACTTTGGGGCTGGGCCACTCACCATCTGGTCGGGGATGAGGACCCCAGCAGTGGTGGCGGCTAGAGCACAGATGGATCCTGGCGCCAGGAGTGAAACTTGTAAAAATTTTGCCTGTGGTGACCTGGCATAGGTGTGATATGTCTGGCATTTGATAAATAGAGAGGACACACTCTTCCAGGAAGGACAGCAATGCTTTGGGAAAAGATAATGAAAAGCTGAGAGTGATTAACTGTCAATTCAAAGCTCAGTGTGAAAAATGGAGGGCCTTCTTGGTAAACCATAAAGGGGCTCTCTCATCTCTTGGGATAAGACCTCAGAAAACTGAGCTCAAGGCCCAAGACTTGGCCCTAAGAGTAGCAGAACTCCTCAGGTTAAACTCCTAGTCCCGAAAGATCCACCATGCCAAGGTCAGGGTCCCGGTGGGGAGGAACGGGGCCCTGATATGTGGGATAGGGACATCTGGGTTGATGTCCCCCAAATCCTGAATGCCCCTCTGTTAAGGGCCAGCACCACCCCCCACCCCATCCTCTGTTTGAAGACGAGGTAGAGGCCTCTGCCTGCAAAACAACACCCCCCCCCTCAGAAACCACCCCCACATCCCCTCCTGGCCACCAACAAATGGGGTGAAGTTGCAACAAAACTTGGTTGAGGACGGCTGGGCCAGATGGAAGAGGAAAAGGACCACACCCCAGAGGAACCCAGGGAGCCAGCCCATCCGTCCCAGCAGGAGCCACATAAGGGCACGTGGAATGGGGTGCCTGGTCAAGTGGGTGGGACACAGGGCTGGGGAGGGGGACTCTTCCAGGACCCAGGAATCACCCTGCTGGCCAGGCCCCTGGAGGTGATGTGAGCATGCCCTTAGGACAAGCTTGGAAGTACAGGAAGGTGATGGCCACCCCAGTGAGGCAGAAATGCCAGAATTCCTTGGTGGACAGAAAGGGCAGGGTCAAAGGCTGTATAAGTGGCCTGTTCAAGGAGATGCACCTCGAAGGTCAGAAAGCCCCAAGGCAATCATACTCCTTAGTTTACCAATGTGCAAGGCACCTGCGGAGAGCAGGCGCGGGCGTCCCTAGATGATGCTCTGGTGCCTCTTCGGCAAGGCAGGGCTGATGGGGGCAGGTGCTGCGGCCCAAGCGGCAGAGCGGACAGCCGCGGGAGAGGGCCCCACCGCCGACTGCCCTTACCACGCTGCGCCGCAAGGCAGCAGAGGCAGCCGCTGGGACAGCTCCACGGGGGCTCCTCGGCCGTATCTGTGGAAACTACAAATGCACACCCTTGTGGACCCGGCAAGTCTCCTGGGAATGTATCTCACAGCTATCCTACTTTAAGAAAAAGAATCCCAAACTGGGAAATAGATAAGGTGGCCCTTAAGTGTCCTACTAACCCCACACAAGGATCATCAAATTATAAAGACATTGGCTCCTCAACCTGACCTACTTTTTACTATTGATTAGGGTATTTTACGACTTTGGAGGGCAGGCGTCAACTTGCAGAAAACTGCTCGCTATGCAAATGATTCTTGTCTAATAATTCAAATGAATTTTGTCTGGAGGAGATGCAAATGATTTCTGTCCTTACCAAAGCTGATCCCAAAGGTCACAGTACCATCGCCCTGGAGGATTTAACCAGCTTTGTATCTAACACAGCTGTCCTAGTCCAGATTTCTTTCAGTGCTGATATGTGTCCAGTTTCTTGAATTCTCTTTGAACTAACTTTATTATCCTGCTGGTTCCTTCATTAATGAATTCAATAAATCTTGGCTACATAATCACTTTATATTGGTATAAAAATCATGCTTTTTACTTTTGGAAAATTAAACGTTGACATCTAGCACAAATATATACAAAGGCGTTTGCGGCATTGCTGCCATTAAGAAAAAAGTATTGGAAATTAATGTCAACCAGTAAGGAACTGGTTAAATTAATTATGGTGCACAGACACCAGGGCCCACTGTGCAGCTTTTACGAAGGATGAGGCAACTGTAGATGTATTCATACGGAACAATCTCTGAGATTTAATGCTAAATTAGAAAAGAGCCCGCCACAGGACAATGAGTATGATATGGGCTCATTTGGGTAAAAAAGTAAACACCCTCCCCTTCTCTCTCTGGATAGTTAAATAGAGAGATAGATATACTTATTTGTGAACATATAGATTCTGTATATATTGCTATCTACACACATGCATACACACACAGACACAAACGCTTCTTCTAAGTGCCCCTCTGACAGTCTACATAAGACACTGCTAATGGTATTTGCCTCTGGAAAGGAGGAAAGGTGACTGGGGAAAGGGACAGGAGGAAGGTGCTTTTTGCTGCATGATCTTTGTACCTTTGGAATCTTGTATCATTTGCATAGATTGCTTATTTCAACAAATTAACAAACATTTAAATAGACAATTACAGGAAAAGGGTGCCGAGACTAGACCACAACATTCTAGATGCCATAATAAGTGTAAAGGACTCAAGACCATTTTCCCTGAGATCTGGATTTCTCTAATGTGGACTAAATCTATAGTGGCTTTTTTTCTAAGACAGGTTTATTAAAGTATAATTACCTATGGTAAAATTCACACCTTTTACATGCACTGTTTTATGAATTTTGACAAGTGCATACAGTCACGTAACCCGGGCCACCACCGGGATGCAGAGCAGAAGGCTCCTGAGGTCCATCCATGTCATTGCCTGTAACAGTAATTCATTTTTCTTGATCGCTGAGCAGTGCTCCACGGTATGAACAGACCACAGGTTGTTTATTCATTCACCACTTGAGCGTTTGAGTTGTTTCTAGTTTTTGATGATTGTGAACAAAAACTGCTGCCTGCTATAAACATTCTCATACAAGTCTCTGTTTGAACGTAGGTTTTCATTCCTCTTGGATAAATACCTAGGATTGGGATGCTGGGCTTATGTTAAACGTGTGCTTAACTCCGTGAGAAACCGCCAGACTTTTCCAGAGCAACTGCACCACTTTGCATTCCCACCAGCAGTGTATACACGTTCCTGTCCTTCTGTGTCCTCACTAAAACTTGGTATTGGCAGGTTTTTGGAATGTTAGCCATTCTGATAGGTGTGTAATCGTATCTTGCTGTTTTGATTTCAATTTCTGTGATGACTTATGACGCCGAGTATCTTTTCCTGTGCTTATTCAGCATGTGCACCGCTTCTTGGGTGAAATGTCTGTCTCATTCTTTAGCCTGTTTTTTTACTGCCCAACTACTTGTTTTCTTATTATTGAGTTATGAGAGTTCTTTATATATGTTCTGGAGAGAAGTTATTTATCAGATAAGTACTTCATAAACACTTTCTCCAAGTCTGCACCATGACTTTTAAAAGACTTTATTGGCTTCCTGCTATGACCATGAGGATTGAGCTCACTTCCTTCTCGTCCTCCTCAGCCTCCTGAAGTTGGAAAATTATTGTTGTTGTTATTTTGGTTCTGCTGAGTACTTTCAGCTCTAGCACATGACCCTCTATTTGGTGTTGCATCTACATTAGACAGTCTCTCCAGATTGTCAGCTTTGTCACAAGGGTATATGCACAGCAGCCCTTTCTCCCACGGTCTCTCTCCTCCTCTGACAACCACAATTCCCACTGTGCCAGTGTCTTGCCAATGGGTTTCAGCCCCGGGCAAGTTCGCTATGGATTCAATGTGACCAAAGAAATTGACAGCAAAACGTTCTTTGGGGTGAAAGGCTTTATTACCCGGCTTGTTCTCCCCGCAGTAGGTTGGTAGGTCGAGCACTAGCGTCTCTGCCTCTGTCCAGAGCACTGGGCCGAGCTCTCTATATAGCACAATAATAGCTTATTGCCTAAAGGTGTGGAAGCGGTAGCCTAGCAACAGGCAGTTACATCATCAGGTGGTTTAAGTTCAGTGAGGATCTTGGCCATAGGAACCCCAACTTCCCCACAGCCAGTGGCTGTCCCCCCTCTCTGCTGTGCTGTCATAGCCCATTCTGCAGGCGGCTCTCCTCCTGTGTAGCCCAATTACACCATCTCCTCGGGAGACCTGGGGCTACCCACCCCAGGGCTGTCTTTGCTGTTGTGGGTGCATTTCATTTACGTTTGCACGTTTGCATTTCAGTGGGGACTTGGAAAATGCTCACGTGCACTGCCCTCAAAACGGAAGCCTCACCCCAAGACGGAACTGGGGTTTGGCAGGAAACAAAGGGTCTCATAACATGAAGGAAATTGGACATTTATTGATGCTTATAACATGCTAGGCACAGGGTTCACATGCTTTATTTCATTTATTTCTCATTGTTATTCTTATCCCCACTTTAAAGTTCAAAACTGAAACAGAAAAATTAGGACACTTGCTCTAATTCAAGTGGTTAGGAAAAGTGGAGCTGAAGTTTCAACCCCAGCCCGTCTGATTCAAAAGTCCAGATGCTAATGGCTCGGCAGCCTCCCTACAGCCCTGCAGGACCATCTTGGCTACACAGCCCAGACTTCAGAAATCAGCCAAGTCCACACCAAGCAGCAGGGGAGATGGTCCCAAACACCCAGGATCCACCCACATCTGTGTTCCAGGAAAATTGCAAGCACCAGGCTGCCTCCAGGAGCCTCACTGCCCTCTAAGGGGGCCCCCCGGGAGCCATCTGAGCAGCCCTGGGCTGCATCACGCCCCTTCCTCTGTTCCTTGTTATTAATACGCCTCAACTAGAGGCTCGCCAGCACCTCCTCTTGCTGTGGCCGTAGGGGGAAGGACGTGAGATCTGTCCTACTGCTGGGTACGTATTGAGGCCAGGACACCTGAGCTGAAGGCAGCGCTGTTCCCCATCACTCCCCCCCCTGGTCTGCAGGTAACCACTTGGTCCACAGGTCACCCCACTTGACGAGTTTCAGAGCGAAAGCTACTGTGTACTGAAGGCCCGCAGCAGTCCCGGGCATCATCTCATTTTCTGGTAAATCTCTCAGGTTGAGATGATCAGCTCCATTCTTCTGATGAGGAAACAAAGGCTCACAGATAAGGAACCGATCCCAGACCACCAGCCGGGAAGTGGCAGAGCGGAGCTTTACCTGGGTCTGAAAGGCGCTCAGGCGGGCTGCCCTTCACACAGTGGTGGGACTCTCACCTCCACCTCATCTGGCATGGCTCTGAGGGGTAGCCATGGCCCAGAGACTGAGCTCACGAGGCCCCCCGGCCTGGCCATTCCCAAGAACGGGGGCATGACCCTCAGGAGGCGGGTGAGCCCCGGGCCCAGCCCCGTCCTCATCCCCATTGTCCTGGAGAAGCAGCCACGTTCCTGGTCAAGGTCCTGATGTCCTCCCTCACCTGGCTGGGTGGCCCCAGAGGGCAGCGACAGCTGGCAGCGAGCAGGGCTTAATTCAGCATGTAATCACATTCGCTGAGCAGGAGGTCTTGCAAGTGCAGCCTTTACAGGAGGTGGAAAAAAACCAAAGAAGGGGGGAAGGGAGTCTAATGGGGAGAGGAAGTACTGTCTAACTTTTAAAGGGGATTGTCCCAAAATTGGCAGTCAGAAAACTTTTGAAAAGCACCTAGCTCAATGGTCCCGGCCCCCTAGCTTTCCCAGAAGTGTCTGCGGCAGAGCCCCGAGTGGGGTGGGTCTGGCTCAGAGTGGGCGCAAGCAGGGACTGCAGGCAGGGAGGGGCTGGCACAGAGCTGCCGGGCAGGGTGGCCCCTGCTCCATGCCAGGCACCCACACACTGAGCTCGTTAAGACCCCCCTAAGCCCCAACATGGAGGTCTTATACTCTCCACTTATAGATGAGGGGGAGCCTTGCTTCCAGAAATTTCCATTTTCACCATCTAGGGAGTAGCCTTGGGCTCTGATGGCCATCCTGCTCTTGGGGAACCCCTTCCGTGAAGCCTCTCCTCCTTCCCCACCTGGGGAGGAGGGGGAAAGGGTGGGAGTGGGCCTGCAGCCGGTAGGGTCCCCAGGTGTCCCCTGGTGCAGCTCCTCCCGCATGAACCAGGAGAGACCTTTTCCCCCACAGCTAATCAAAACCTGACAGGCCGCTGCCAAGTCATTTCCCTTGCAAACTAAGCCGGTGCTGCAGCATTTTTTTCCTTCTTTAATACCTCATCAACACAGCAGTCCACCCAGAGCTCCGCGGATCAGCTCACAGCCTCACAGACAGCTATTTGGAGCATTTCAATTAGCTTGACTGTCTCGGAAACAGAGGAGGCCCGCCAGGGGCTTCTTCAGCCCCTGACCGCCCCCCTGCCCTCACTGAGACCCAGGGGACTGGGGCTCCCGCCCCCAGCGATAATTAGCAGATTTCCGAGGCAGGTGCCCCAGAGCCCAGCCCAGCTGGGGGGGATCAGGTCGGGCTAAGACTGTCACCAGCGTCTCGGAAGTGGGGGGAGAGGCCCAGCGGGAGTGCGGGGAGCCCAGGAGCATGCACACCAGCGCTTAAGGAAGACCCCCGTGGGGTCCTGCTGGAAGCACCTCATCTTGCAGAGCTCAGCTCCAAATAAACCGAGACATGGAGACTCAGTTTACTCATTCTGAGTGCCTCCGAGTCTCCCTATCTGTTAAATGGGACAATAAAAGTTTCTGCCTTGCAGAGCCATTGTGAGGAGTAAATAAGGCGATCTGGGTATAGCTCTTGACGGAGTAGCTGGCCCTCGAGGAGCACACCGTTTGCCGTGATCTTTATTAATAGTCTCCCAGTGCTTCTCCCAGCACCACGCCAGGCCACCACTACGATGACAGCTCTTGGAGTTACCACCCCCTAGAACCCTGTCCGGGGGTGACAGGGGACAGAACGGGGCTCCAAGTCAGGTGGGCTGGAGCCACCTGCTTCCCTTCCTTCTCCCCAGCCTGCCTCTCCAGCCTCTGCACAGGCTCTGGGCTCCCGGGGCAGTAAGTTTCTCATTTGGCTTTAACTAGTCAGACGTGGTTATTGTGAGTGATCAGTGAGTATCAGCTGATAGTAATTATCGCCCAGTGCAGGTTCCAATATGTCAGGCCCTGCGGTTAGTGAGAGACTGAATATGCAGACAGACGATGGTGGCCAACTGATTATAAAAATAGAACTCTGCCCCACAACCTGCAGCAATGAGCCCAGAAAACCATCCCGTGAGCTGTAGGACAGCCCAGGAAGCCAGCCTGCTAGTTGGGAGGAAGTCAGACCACTCCCTCTAACAACAACCCCTGTAACAGCCCCGAACACCCAGGACTTAATTAATAACACCAGCTTCCCTAATTTTGGTCCCCCTGTCCACCTTGGGACCAACCAGAGAGAGCCAAATATGCACCTCTAACCAATCCCATAGGATGGCCCTGCTTCTCGTGAGCCCATGGCCAACTTCCCCGGGCCACTGCCTCAAAGGGGCACCTGAGGCGTCCCTCTGTTTCCCTAGAGGGCTTTCCACTGTCCTGTCTGGCCTGGCCTCTTCCAAAATGAAAGAGAAGGATGGGAAGGAAGGGACTCTAGCCAGCTTGAGTAAATAGTCTGCCTAGCCTCATTTGGTTCGTCTTTATTTCCATGCTATTTTTTTACAAAAACTAACATAGCACTTACTTTATACCAGGCACTCTGCGTAGATGAACTCATGCATGCTGAGAAAGACCTTGAAATGGGGCAAAAACAAAAAAACAAAAGCCATCCTATTACTGTGTGTGTGCTGGCCAGAACACATTTGGGGTTATCTCTGTTTCTGTTGTCTGAGCTGTTCTACAACTCTGTAAATGTAGAAAACTGACAATACTGCAATTTCTGACCATAGAAATGCATAGGAACTGAATCTGAGCTGAATCTGGTGGAATGCAATGGATTGTTGCCTGTGGCCAGCTCTGTGTCTGTTTGTACATTCATTCCAGTATCCCGCCTGCCTCCTACCTCTATGTTCTTTGACTTCTTTGAACTGCTGGTGACATCTTGGTTCCTTTGTGAATGAATGAGTTCAAGAAAATCTTTGACACGTTCATTTTATATATGACTGAGCCATGATTTCACCCCTAAAAAATTACCTGTTAGCAATGTCCCACAGTCCTATTATAATCCCTCATGTTAAAGAGGAAGAATGTGAGGCACAGAGAGGTTAAGTAGTTTGCCAAAGGTCACACAGCTAGGTGGGGCCAGAATTTGGATACAGGAATCTGGCTCTAGAGTCTGTGTATATGTAAGAGCACTTGAGCTCTGTTATCTATTATTGAACCCTACAAAATAGGTACAATGTTTACAGATGAGACAGGGAAGCACAGAGAGGTTCAGTAACTTATCCCAGCTTCTGAAGGTAGTAAGTGCCTCACCACCCTTCAGCCCATCTGCATCACTTATTGCCTTGCGCATAGCTCCTTCTCCAGTGGGGACAAGCTCTTGGAGGTCAACTGTCTGTAAACCTTCCTAAAGGTGATTAGAATAAGGAATTGAAGTGTTAGCTTTAGACCCTCCCCTCCTGCTGCAGGCTGGTGCTTGAGAACCCTTACTGGAGATGCAGTGTATGCTCCAGATTTAGAATTTTATCCTGACTAAAGGATGGAACAGTATGCAGCTACTTAAAATAACAGCTACCAAGAGTGTCTAAAGTAAAATGCTTGTGATAGGCTGTAAGGAGTGTAGGGAGGAAAATCTGCTTCCCTCCATGCACGCATCCAGGTTCATCTGTCCTTCCCGGCAGAGGGATGGGGGGGACACCCTTACAAGTTTATGTCCTGCTTTTAGGCAAAAAAAAGAGAGAGGGCAGAGAACTTTTCTCGTGTGTGCTTCTACTCAATTGCCTTCTGGTCAAAATAATCCTCGGGCCTAAACGGCCTATTTTAGGGTGGCGTACTTTGCCACCCTTCTGGAAAATGGGCAAACCCAAACCCCAGAGCTGAGATGTTAGCTATGTAGACATATCCACGTTAAGCACAGAATATATGGGAGGAAATACGCTAAAACGAACAGTAGAGGGAATGCGGGTGGTTTTTACTTGTTCGTCTCTTTTTGTCTAAATTTTCCTAAGTTTCTATGTTAAGCATTGTGGACATGTCTGGTTTTTGGCTGCCACGCAGCTGACCCTAGTCTGGGAACACCACGCTCTCGGCAGAAGCGGGCAATTCCCAAGTTGATCTCCCAGACTGCCTTGCATCAGGGACTCAGGCTCCTAGACAGCTCCACCGATCAGAGCAGGGATCCCCTGCAGCTCCACCTCAGAGAAAGGATTCCTCTTCCAGGGAAGGGCAGCAGTGATGGTGGTTCCAGGGCAGCCTCTGTTACTGGCAACTAAAAACACTGATTTAAAAAAAAAAAAGCTTCGAAAGAAAATCGTGAAATCCAAGGACCTTTGAGAGAGGAATGACTGCTTACGGCAAGAGCGGAGAGCAAAGGCCAGCCGAGGTCTCTAGGAGCCAGTTGGTAGGGTGGTTCGTCTTATTGTTGAGTGTAAAGAAGTCTTTGTATATTCTTAATCAGATATGTCTTTTGCAAATGTTTTTTTCCCAGTCTATGGCTGGTATTCTCATTCTCTTGAAATAACACTTGGCTAAATCAAGAAGAATATCACCTCAGACCCTACTTCTGAGAGTGACAAGAAGTTTGGAGTCAGTCACATTTTGTGCCCCCCCCAAAAGTCACATAAAAACGGGGAAGCACCCCCTGTGTGGTCCCCGTGGGATGTTCATTATCCAAGATTCTCATGGTCCCTTCAAAGATAGGCAGCTCCATCCCTGAAGCTAAGCTTGGGTGTGGGCGATGCCGGGTTGAGGAATGAACTTTGCAAACAGTCAAGGTAGGAGAGCAGGGCAGAGGCTTTTATTTAGAGATAAAGCGAGAGGACAGAGCTCCCGGCTCAGGCCAGGAGGGGACAAGAGAGCCCCGGGGTGGTGCGTTGTCTAGGGGTGTTATAGGCGGTTGAGAGACAAAGGGCTAGGGATGTACACCTGCTAAGTGGTCCCAAAATGTTTATCTTTGAAGAGACATAAAGTTTATTAGTCTCCCTGGTTACTTACAAAAAATTTACTGCTGTGTTTTCCTCCCAGGATAGCAGCTTCCTGGTCTGGGAGCATATCACTCAAGGTTGCCTGCTTTGCTCCCAAGGTGGGCTGAGTTATTGTCTGTTTGCTAGAGAGTAGGCTAAGAAGGTTACTTTTTAACAAATTGGGTTTTAAGATGCAATCTTATTTTCAAGATGGAATCCTTCCTGTTTTTACTATGTTGTTTTGGGCTTGCTTGTTAAATTGCCCAGGTGGCAAATCACTTGACTAGGGCTGGAGGAGGAAAAGCAGCACCTGGGTAAAGTCAGAAAAACAAGCTGGGCCCCCCAGCAGGCGAAAGCAAATCCGACCAATGGATTATCTTGCTTTGTTTTTTCCAGAGGCCCTCACCCTCCTCTGTCTAAGCCCACGGTCCCTGTCTCAGGGGGACTCCTAGTAAAGGAGTGGCCTTGCTGGAATCCACATATGCCTGTGACACCGGTTTCTCCACCCTTAGAATCATCCATTCCCAAAGGTCTGGTCCTCTTCCTTCCTGGGAAAGCCACTGCCCACAGGAGCTACTCTCCCCATTCTCCAAGCCCCAGAGCTGCCCTCTCCCCCAGTAAGTCAGCCTTCTGGATTCAAAGAACATCCCTCTTGTCCTTTGGGGTTAGACAAAAAAAAAAAGCTCTCTGAATTTTGATTCTTTTCGAGGAAGGACAAATTACACATGCCTCAAATGGTTATCTGGACCTAAGAATGGTGGTTTTGCTCAAAAGAGGCTTTTCTGGGTTCACCCAGGAGGGAGAAAGCCTGGAATTTTGCCAGGAGTCTGCCAGCATGCCCCATTCCCGTCCCTCCAAGTGAACGAACAAACCCCACATCGTGGGTTGGTGCAGGAGGGTCCCTGCCCTCTGGAAGCTCATAACCTGGCTCACCTGGGGATAGGTGCTGGGGCACTTGGCCTTAACCTGGCTCACCTGGGGATAGGTGCTGGGGCACTTGGCCTTTCGGTTCACCCCACTTTCTTGGACTTCATTTTATGCAACTTTGCTCTGCCACACCCACTCCTGTTGGTTAGCAGCTCCTTTGAGATCCCTCTCACGTTTTCATTAATTTCTATTGAATAATTAAAGCCAGGAAATTAATACTTTCAACCTGAACCTGAATTGCAGTGTGTGCTTTTCATAATTGTAATTCCTCTGGAGCATTAAACATTTGAGTAAGCCCTCCTCCAGGGACAGAGGGGACAAAGCTATGTCTTGAGGGCTTCAGACACAGTGCTCGGCTCCAGCAGTGGGTCATTGCTTTTTAACTAATGTGGAGTGATGGGTGGGTGGATGGAAACAAGAACCCCAGAGGTCAAGCTAGCTCTTTGGAATCTTCCAAAATTAGGGAGGACGCTTGCTACTTTTTGGGCTAGAACCAACATTGTTTCTTTTATCAAAATGAAATGGAAATTGCAAGACACCAAGAGGCTGAGAATCTGGCCAAAAAGGTTTTGCTTTTCTTCTATTTCCCACCCAGTGCCAGACCTCCTCCTATCTAAATGTCACCTGCCCTGCATCCAGCCTCCTCTGAAAGGTAGGATTCTGAAACCATGGGCATGGGCACCATCCTGGGCCCTGGAGTGTGCTTACTGGTGAGGTGGAAGCAGAGAGGTTTGGTCTGCAGACCTCAGTGAGGCCCTACTTTGGGCACAGCCAGGGGGCCACTCTAGCAGGAGCAAATACCCTTTTACTATTTCTGTCGCTCCTCGCAGGAATTAGGGCTCCTTGATATCACCTCAATGCAACTTACATTAGCCTTATTTGGGATCCAGAGGAATAAGTGTCTCCTGATTTTAGGGAAACATAAAGAGCAAGTGAGCAGGGCATCTGCAGATGGTGCACGTTCTTGTGGCTGATCTCCGGGAGGGGCACCCTGGCCCCAGCACCCTGACGTGTCCTATTAATTCCATCCTTTCCCCCAGGAGAAGGGGAAGGATGCCATCATTATCCAGAGTGACTCAAAGCTCCATGCACTGGGTTTCCCAGGGGGCTCTCAGTGGGGAAAGAATATGACTGATTCAGCAGGGAAGTGAGGGGAGGCTGAAGGTGGAGAGATGCAAAGCTGAGTGGAAGGCAGTCCCTAGGGGAATCTACCGGCCAGGCCGAATTTGGAGGCCCCTGTAGAGGCGGGAGATGGGTTCTTGAGGCTCCCCATCCTTGTTCCAGCCTGAGATGCCCAGGCTCACAGGGCAGGGTCCCTCACCTGGTTGATCATCAGAAACCCTGGCAGGTCAGGGTTCTATTGCAACATTTCTCCTTGCTATCTAAATGCCTCTCCACTTGGGTCTAGCCCAGGGCCAGGTTAGAAGGTTCTGTGCAGAGAATGGAGTCTGATCACTGCTCTCCCCATCCTTAACTTTGCTCCACCCACACTAACCTCTTTCCTCCACCTTGCATCTGCCTCAGGGCCTTTGCACAGGCTGTTTCCTCTGCCTGGGGCCCCCTTCCCTTTGGTTCACTTCCTCCAGCTTCTTGCTCAAAAGTCATTTTGAGACAGGGACCGTGGGCTTAGACCAAGTAGGGTGAGGGCCTCTGGAAAAACAACAAGATAACCATTGTGAGGTTTGCACAGGAGCCCAGCTTATTTTTTACCCAAGCGCTGCCTTCCTTCCTCCAGCCCTAAACAAATGATTTGTTGCCCAAAACAACAAAGGGCAGGAAGGATTTCATGAAATCCAATTAGTTAAAAGTTTAAGTAAAACAATGACCCAGCCCACCTTGGGAGCAGAGCAGGCGGCCCTGAGTGATCTGCTCCCAGACCAGGAAGCTGCTCTCCTGGGAGGAAATGAGATCAGTAAAGTTCTTGTAAATAACCAGGAAGACTAAGAAGAAACTTAGTGTTTCTTCAAAAGTATTTGGAACCACTTAACAGGTGTACATCCCTAGCCCTTTGTCTCTCAACCGCCTATAAAAACCCCTAAGACAACGTACCACCTCGGGAGTCTCTTGTCCCCCTCCTGGCGTGAGCCGGGAGCTCTGTCCTTGCTCTGTCAGAATAAAAGCCTGTACCTTGCACTCCTACCTTGCCTGTTTGCTAAGCTCATTCTTCTGCTTCGTGAACAAGAACCCTGGCGTCACCACTTTTAATTATATTCACGTGCAATGTGCCCTGAGGCTTTTTGTGATAAATGGCTCGCAATAAACAGTTTATTCATTAATTATTATTAATTACTTTCTTGAGCAGTGGCTAGGGGGAAGTAGGGCCCCGCTCAGCCCACAGTCATACGTCAGCTGTCAAACCCTCGGATGCGTGGGGCTCTGGGGAGCTGCCTGTGTTGTCCCCATTTAGGCTCCCCGGGGCCTGGGGTGACGAGAGAGCAGCCTGAGTGTAGCCAGGCCCTCCGAACTGCAGGGGAAGAAAACGCAGGGCTTGGAGGGGGGGTGGGTGGAGGCCAAGATAGCAAAACACACCCTTTGTCAGGGTGGGACTTCCCCTGCCAGAAGCCCTCCCTGGGTGGTGAGGAGTTGGGGCCTGAGCAAAGGAGAAAGAGAAGAGAATCGCCGTTAGCTGAGCAGCGGCTGGGGTGCCTTACGTGCGTGCGCAATAAAGGAAAACAAAATGCAAATAAGATACAAAAGCCCTGATTTGTAGCACGTGCCAATTTCCACAGCCTAAATACTCCCACCACAGCTAGTTTCAAGAAACCAACAATTTAGCAATTGGCTTGTAAAATTCCTGCAAACTAAACAACCATCTCTGAGCCGATGGGAGCTAGCCCCAGCGTCCTGGTGTGTGATGGGATTCAAAACTTTCTGCAAAGGGATGTGACCGTTAATTTTATGTGTCAACTTGATTAGGGCATGGGCTGCCCAGATGTTCAGCCAAACATTATTCTGGGTCTGTCTGTGAGGGTGTTTTTGGATGAGGGTAGCATTTGAATCACTAAACTGGGTACAGCAGACGGCCCTCCACAGTGCGAGGGGGGGGCCTTGTCCAACAGTTAAGACCTGAATAGAACAAAAAGGCTGACCCTTCTGTGAGTAAGGGGGAAGCCCTCCCCAGCCCCCGCCTGAGTTCCTGGAGCTCCATCTTTACCTGTCTTCAGACTTGAACTGAAACATGGCTGTTCCCGGGTCTCGAGCCTGCTGGCTTTGGGACTAGAACTTACACTATCAGCTCACCTGGTTCTCAGGCCTTTGGGTGCAGACTCCTGGCAGCCTCCCTGAGCACATAAGCCCATTCTTATCATAAACTGTATATAATTAGATATAATTGCATATATATGAATTTTATCTCCAACCTATTGGTTCTGTTTCTCTGGAGAAACTTAACTGGTACAAAGATAGCTGTGGTCACGAGAAAAATGGCCCCCCAAAGATGTCCACGGCCTAAACCCTGGAACCTGTGAATGTTATGTTACATCGCATGATGGTTAATTTTGTGTGTCAATTTTGCTGGGCCATGGTGCCCAGATATGTGGCCAAATGTTATTCAGGATGTTTCCGTGAGGATGGTTTTGGGTAAGATTAACATTTAAATAGGTGGACTCTGAATAACGCAGATGGTTCTCCATGGTGTGGGTGGGCTTCATCCAACCAGAATTAAAAAACAAGTGTCAGATTCAGGAAGTCCAGTGAGCCCAGCGTTCCAGACCCCGGATGCCGGCGCCCTAGACACAGGCACTTGATGGGGGCCTTTGTGTCCTCTGGGCCGAGGGCCAGACCAAGCCCTTTCGCTGGATGAGGGTTCAGCAAACAAGGCGGGACACGAGGAGTCCTAAATCCAGCTTTAGACACGGCTGACAGTTCACAGTCCCTGCCCACGCCTCCACTGCCACCTTCTGAGGGCCCCAGAATGGGGCGGGCACTGGTGGGGATTCTGAGGGACCGGGTGGGGTCTGCGAATGGGTATCTGGCATGCAGGACCTGTGTGGCCCCCAGGAACCCTCACACAGGCTACCCCCAGCCCGAAACTCCAAAAGCCAAGTGCTCAATCCCATCCCTGCCCCCCCCCCCCCGACAAAGGGTCAGGCCTGGGCGGCCAGGGCCAGCTGGGGTGTCTGAGAGTTGAACTGGGGGAGCACACGGCTTCTGTTCACCTCACCCCCACTCCCCGGGAATCAGCTGCACTGTTTCTCCTGAAGCACGAGGCCCCGGAGCCCAATATTCAAATATAGGCGAAAGCTGAGGCCGGGCTATTTTTAGCAGCATCAGAGGGAGGTGATCCAAGGCTGACTGAGCAGGAGGGTGACAGCCCGGGAAGTCAGTCTCGTGGGGCCGTCGCCCTCCGGCTTTAAGCCTGGGAGCCTGTGTTTGGCTGTTTATTTAGGGGGGAGACTGGCGTGATCCACAGGCTGCCCATATCCAGGAGGCCAGCATTCTCTTTCCTCTGGGACTTTTACTGAGCGACCAAAACCATGACCTCTGGGAAAAAATGGGCCGGGCTGTGTTCTGGGCCAGCGGCCTGGCCTCGGGGCCATTGGCTCGTGACCCCGACGTCCCCAGCTCAGGCCTGGGTGTTACCTCCCTCTTTGGTTATTGAATTTAAAGGCAGGATTGCTCTAACAAATGATCACCAGCTGGGGGGCTTGAAACAACAGAAATGGATCCTGTCAAAGTTCTGGGAGCCAGAAGTCAGCATCAAGCGGGCAGGCTGTGCTCCCTCCCGAGGCTCGGGGGAAGGGTCCTTCCTGCCTCTTCCAGCTTCGGGGCTCCAGGTGGACTCTGTCACCCCATCTCTGCTCTGCCTTCTCCCCTGTGTGTGTCTGGGTCCAAATCTCTCTCTTCTTGTAAGGACCCCAGTCATTGATGGAGGGCCATCCTAATCCATTAGGACCTCATCTTAACTAATTATATCTGTAAAGACTGCCTTTCCAAATAGGGTCACAGGAACTGGGGGTCAGGACAGTGACACATCCTTTGGACACAACCCAACCCACAACACAGTCCATGTCGTTGCACCCAAGGACAGCCACCCCCAGCAGCTGTGGCTAGGAGCAGGCTCTCTGGGCCCGGGGTCGGAACGCCTGGTTTCTGATCTGGGCAGCAGCGTGCTGGACGCCTCACCGCCTCACCGCTCTGACCTGCCAGGGAGGGATGGTGAGCTCCTCTGGCTGGAGCCCCGGGAGGCAGACCTGAGCCTCACTGCCCAGCGCCTCCCAGAGACTGCATACCCGCCCCATCTCACACCTCGTACCCGGAGCTGCACCAGCCTGACCTCATTCCATCCTCAGCCCGCAAGTGGCCAGGGATTCCTCTCCTTATTTCATGTCACACAGGAGGAAACTGAGGTGCAAAGCGAGGTAAGTCCCCCAGGAGCAGGCTGGGGTTTTGAGGGGTCTCGGAAGGGCCAAAGGGCAGGGGTGCAGCTGTGGTGCCGGAACTTGGGGAGGACAAAGCCCCGGGTTCTGGCTGCTGGCCTCCTGCCCCAGTTAAAGACAGTGTCTGGTGACTTAGAAAGGACACCACAGCTGGGCAAGCCGAGCAGGCGCTGCCCCTCAGTGGCCTTCCAGCTTCCCTGGTTCTGGGAAAGGGGACTGGTCAGCAGCGCCCCCCAGCCAGCTGAGGCCCGTGAGCCTTCTTTGCCCCAGGCTCAGGCTGGGTCCAGCTTCCTCCAAGGCCCCCGGCTATAAGGAGGAGCCGGTTCCGAGGCTGCAGCTGGGCCTCAGCCATGCGGGCCTCTGGGAGCAGAGGGCTCTTTAAAACTGATGACCAGGCCCCTCGTTTTGTTCATGGCAGCCTGGTGTGGGGCTGGCTAACGAGCCCCAGGTGATTCCAAAGGCTGGCAAGGGGCTTCCTCTGACCTGTATCCTCACCTGTGAGTGCGGCGCATGAAGCTGCTTTGCCAGGTGGTGAGCCTGTTATTTCCTCCCTGCTCAGTGGCAGGTGGGGGTGGGGAGCTGAAGAGGGGGTGGCTGGCTTCAGTCTAGGGTGGGAGGGCTGGAGCTGGAGAACCTACAGTGCGTCCCTGGGCTTGTGTCTGGGCCGCAGGCTGGTCCCGTGGCCAGCTTGTCTTTCTCCTGCTGCTAGGCGCCCCCACCACCTCAGCTGCTTAAGACTAATTCAAAAGCTCCCAAGCAGAGAACTCTTAACTCAACAGTAAGGCAACAAACAACCAATTTAAAAATGGGCCAAAGAGGCCAAAGATCTGAACAGATACCTTAAAAGGAAGACACAGAGATGGCAGAGAAGCACCTGGGAAGGTGCTCCACATCCTGTTACCAGGGATTTGCCAACCGAAACTCTGTTAAAACAGGGGAAATACTCGTATCCTCTTGGTCTTCACCAGTGGTTTGCTAAGTGTGGACCCCAGGCCTGCAGAAGCAATATCCTTATTAAAGACTCAAATTCTCAGGCCCACCCAGAGCTGCTGAATCAGGAGGTCCAGTTGGGTGGGGCCCCGTAACCTGCATTTCGGTAAGCTCAGATTCGGGGGGGCCTGATGTGCACCACAATTTGAGAGCCACTGGCCGGGAACAGGGCTTCTCCGCCTCGGCACTGTTGACGTCCTGAGCCGGATCATCCATGTCAGGGGCTGTCCCACGTGTCGCAGATGCTGACCAGCACCCCTGGCCTCCACCCACTAGATGCCAGTAGCACGTCCCAGGGCCCCCAGTCGTGACGACCAGAATGATTTCCAGACAGCACCGACGGTCCTCTGAGAAGCTGCACTGCCCCAGTTGAGGACCCCTGGCTGGAAGGAAGCCTCTGATTGTACAGCACCTTAACTGGAGGGTCACGTAAGCCGTGAGCACCTCCTGGCACTGGGCACCATGCTGGCACTCTGTCAGGTCATTTATCCTCACAGCGACTTTGAAATTGTCCCTTTCCCCCCACCTAACTGCTTACAAGCTGTGTGGCCCTGGGCAAGGTACTTAACTCTCTGCGCCCCAGTTTTCTCATCTATAGAATGGGCACGTAGTAGTACCTACCTGGTGGGTGGCTTAGCACATAACGTGGGAAGTCATGGGTCAAACTCTCAGCTCAGGGTCTGAAGCACAGAAAACGCCTGGTAAAATTTATTTAGTCTTTTCACAGTCTGGTTCAGGCTCTCATCAGATTCTTTGTGTTCTCTGATCTCCCAGCACCACAGCCATCAGAGGCCAGCCTTAGGCAAACAGAACTGTCAAGCAGAGTCCCTGGGGCCACAGTGCTGGGGCAGCTGGGTGGGGCCCACAGGTCTCTGGCACCTGCAGGGACTTGCTCTGGAAGACCTGGCACAGTGAGCCCCAGCTTTGCAGAGACCCCCCCACCCACACACACACCCCATATGCTCCAGTGACAGCATGGAGCAGAGGCCTAGGGCCCCAAGCATTCACCCCTGTCCCAGGCATTCATACCACCTCGCACCTCTGGCTCTGGGTGTCCCAGGAAAAGATGAGAAGCAGCCCAGCCCCTCCTCTGCACCTCACATCCCAATAAAATATTTATTTCAAGAAATAAATCTTTTAAAAAAAGAGAGAAAAGTGTCTCTATTGCTTTCCCCAACAGGTCAGGTCCTTGGTGACCACTGAGTTTCTGCGGCTGCAGGGCCACCCAGGCAGGAGAGGGCTCTCTACCGGGAGGCACCCTGCCTCAGTCCCATGGCGGCCTGGCTTCCCTCCCCAGCCCTCAGGGCCCTGCACTGCCTCCCCGGAAGGGTGGAGGGGCAGGCCTCGGTGTGGGGGTGGATTTCCCAGTGAAGGGGCTGGATTATAAAACTGGGGGTGGGTGGCAGTGTTTCTGAAGGCCTGGCCCACTTAACAGGCAGGCTCTGAGCACAGGGTCGGGGGAAAGGGTATTCTGGGCTGGGGCAGGCATGCCGCACAGAGATGAGTGGTTTGAGGCTGGAGGAAGGACGCAGACACAGCATCAGCGGGGTGGGGGCTGCCTGGGGCTGGCGGTCTGGGCAGCCAGGAGCTGGGCCGGGGGGGACTGAAGTGCCTTCCCAAGCCTTTGTCTACGGAGATGCTGGGGGAGGGGTTCCAGAGCCTGTTCTCAGAGGTTAGGGCTGGTGCGGAGGCTTTGGGAACAAATCCATGGTCTGGGATTGCAGTCACACCAGGTGGGTTTCAGGAGAAGCCCAAAATGAAGAGAGTTGGAACAAGCAGGAGAGGAAAACAGTTCAGCGCAGGGTCTAGGTGGTTCCTGCACCCACCTGCGGTCCCGAGTGCAGAAGGCAGGGGGAGTTGGGGAAAGCCGGAGGGGTGGGGCTAGGAGGAGGTATGAGCAGGGTCCCCCGCTCCTTCTGTCCGTACCCCAAACAACTCCGGAGGGACAAGGTTGAGCCCTCATGCATCACTCCGCACTCCTTGGACTCTTCAGCAGGCCATCGGGGAAGCATCGCTCCACTTCCTCTCTTGCATCCAGAGGCCCCATCCTGGGCTGCAGAGGCCAGGGTCCTCTCTCCATGTGGTCCAGAACTGGCCTTGCACACAGCAAGGGGGCTGCAGACCACCTGCTCCTGGGACCAGCCCCACAGCTGATTGGCCATGGCACTGCACTGAGCCCCAGGGATAAGGCGAGGAGGCTGCCTAGGGTGGGCACCCGGCACTTGGACGAAGCACCTTCCTCCTCCGACCTGTGCACAAGTCTGCTCTACCCACTTCCTGGCCAAGGAAGGACGCTCCAGTTTGGTGGCGTCGAGGAGAGGGCAGACTGCTGGAGCTTGGAATCTGCCAGTGCCTTCTCCCACAGCAGGGAGGGCCAGCCGGGTGGGCGCGCTCACAGACAGTCCTGGCACAAGGCCACCTGGCCCTTGCGGAAGTCTCGGCAGGGACAGAGCCGGCGGTACTTGGTGCTGGAGCCGGCACAGCTGAAGAGCAGCGGCTCCTTCTGCAGGAAGCACTCCTGGCCGGGCTGGGCAAAGGCTGGGTACAGGTGGTTCATCTCCGACTCGGTGCTGTCACAGGGCACCTGCAGCCTGGTGGGCGCCACAGGCAGAGGTCACTCACCAGGCAGGGCAGGGTGGAGGCTGCCCAGCCTGGCGCCCCCCCCACTCCTCCCTGGCCATCCCATCCCAGAACCAGGAAGATGTTGCTAAGAGACACCAGGGCACGCCCGCACTGCAGCTCCTCCCGTCTGCTGTGACTGAGGACAGGAGAGCGGCCAGGAGGGCAGGGGCTGCAGGCTGACCCTCAAGCAGAACCCTGGGCAGCTTTCATGGTCTAGACCTAGACCACGGCCTGGACTGGCTGGGCAGGGGGCTGAGGGAGGGACAGAGGGCAGGGGCAGGGCAGGGCAGGGCACTTCCTGAGCTGGCTGGGGGCTGAGGCTTTGCCAAGAGTCTGGCAGCAATGACAGGGATACTGTGCCGGGAGAGTCCCTTCCGGATCCTTCCTGACTCACTGGAAAGCATTTGATCCTCTCACTCACGGCAGAGCTGGAGGCAAGGTGGTTATGGGAGGAGCTGCAGGTGAGCTGGGCTGGGCCAGCCAGGAAGGGGGGCCGGGTGGGAGCTCACTCACTTCTGAAAGGCGTCCTGGCTGTTGAGGAAGGGGAAGAAGGAGGGCTCACAGATCAGCCCGTGGTCCAGGCAGGCGTCGGTGCAGGCCCTCCCAGCGGTGGCCAGCCAGGCCCGGAGGGAGTGTGCTGGGGGCCAGGCCCCGGGGGCCAGGCTGGTATTTCGGGCCCACTCCAGATGGGTGGCATTGGGGGCCAGGATGAAGGGGCTCTGTGGGGCTCGGGCCCCAGGTGGGCCAGGGCCTGGGGCTGCACAGAAGTCCTGCCAGGAGGAGGGCAGTGTTAGAGAGGGAGGACGCACATGCCACCAGCTGGTGCTGGGGGGAAGTGGCCTTGCAATTAAAGTAACCGTAATCCCTCACTATTGGGGACTTACTGAATGCCAGGCAGCCTTCCGTGGATTATTCCATTTATTCCTCCCCACCAAACCGGCACTAACGCGTCTCCAGCTACTTTATGGAGAAGGAACAGAGGCTCAGAAGGGTCAGGAATATACCCAGGGCCTTGCAGCTGGATGGTAGAGACAGGATTTGAACTCAGGCCTGACTGCATGCTCTCCAGCCTGTGTGGCTCCCTGCTGGTCACACTTGGGTTAGGCTCAGGGTTTCCACCCTGGGCCCCATGCTCCCCACCCATGGTGGAGACAGGGACCAGGGCTGGTCCCATTAACTCTCCCAGTAGGGCTCAGCTTCAGTGGCCAGAAGGACCCAGCAAATGCTTTTCTGTGAGTTTTGTGATAATATCCCTATGGGTGGTTGGGAGTCCCAAGCTCTGGCCCTGGCCCAGACCCCAACAAGCTCTCCCTGCTGTGGGCCTCAGTATTTCCATCTATAAAACAATGGTCTGTAACCTCTCCAGCCCCTAATGTTTGTGGGGCCAGGGAGAAGATAGAAGATGTGCAGATAGAAGCCACATAGTATCTGCCTGAATATCCAGTAATTACAAGCAACCTACACCTGGTCCTATAGGCCAGCTGCTCACCTCCAGGCCCCACGCCAGACACCTGCAGCCTGACAGAGCCTTGCTCTGCCTGGGCCACTGAGAGCCACTCAGGTCCCTGGGGCTGATGGGGGCGGGACTTCTGCTTCTGCAGCAGGGGGCACTTCCCCCAGGTTCTTGGGGTAAAGGTCTTAATCCCCCACCCCAGCCTCAACAGCTCATCCTTGGGGATGGGGTGGGGGTCTCTTCCATACTTACTATTCACTCAGTTACTAAACTTCTAAGTAACTTATTTATAAAAATGCAAAATAACAGTCTTTGTGTTTCCATTTTGTGACATGGGGTTGGGGCTCTAGAGCTGGGGACCCAGAGCAGGGGCCCCGTGGGCCTGGTCTCTAAGCACAGCAGGACTGCTTTCCCAGCCCAGCTCCTACCACACTTAGGAAACAAAAGGACAAACAGGAGAAAGGGCGGCAGTTTTACGGACCCAGCACCTGGGCAGAGGCAGCCTCAGACAGCGGGGCCGGCTCGCCTTCCTCTGGTCTGATGGGGTTTGGGGTGTGATGGGGCTTGGGGCGGGCCCCCCATCCCTGGGGCAGAGAGTGGAGGGCCTACCTACCTGGTGCTGGATGTAGGCGTGGATTCTCTCCAGCATCCCCTCACAGGTGTATTCGTAGGGCAGGTAGGGGTCTACCTGTGGGAGAGATGGGCAGACATATGGGACAGCAGGAGCCCTGGGCCTTGAGATCAGCGTGCCGGGGTCTGGCCACACTCAGCACTGGGGGCAGAGATCTGGATACCCCACCTTCCTGCCTCTGTTCAAATTCCCTGTTCCCCGGTACAGCCCTTGGGGCTCAGGACCCAGAGGCTGGCTCATCTCTTCCCACGCCCTGCACCCACCACGTCCCGGCTGCACGGAGCCCGTAAAGCTCAGGCTCCATCCCTCCAGGCTAGGGGGCCGTTCTCCCCACAGCAGCCCAGATGGATTCGTCTTCCCCTCTTAGGGGCAGCCCCTTGAGGAATTGGTTCCCGAGCCCCCCCCTCACTCCTGTTGCAGGACCACTTTGCTTTGGGGCACCCCAGACTTCCCCCAGCATAGAACTGGTGCCTGTGTCATCGTTTCCAATTTATCTTTTGTGTCTCACAGGTTATGACCGTTGAGTGCTGGGCCTATGACTTGTTCACCACTGAATCCTTGGTGCCTGGCACAGTGCCTGGTATACAGTAGGTGCTCAGGAAACACTGTCCCCAGCTCTGCCTGATTCCTGAACAAGAGGTGGAACATTCACAAAAAGGGGCATCTCCCAGTCGGACGGAATGAGACGGCTGTGAGGCTTCCTGCCCGGCCCAGGCACCTAAGATACGGGGCCTCAGACGAAGGCCACAGACCACCTGTCTAAATACCGAACAGTCACACATCAGCCAACGTGGGGGCGGATGTAAGCGATGCACTGAGTGGCTGGGGCGCAAGGAGCAAGGAGAGGGGCGGTGATGGGGGGTGTGCACCGCCCGGGCTGGGGGCCCCCACCTCCTCCCTCTCCTTACCTGTTTCCAGTCACCCTTTTGGGCCCAGCACACAGCCGCCTTGGAGGTAGCCCCTGGCAGCCGGGGACATGGGGTGACCTATCCCAGACTCGGAGAAAGCTCTGCGGGCGCCTTGGGCTTCCCGCTCCCCGTCGTGTGTGTTGGCGCCACCCCTGGGCAACCCACAGCCTGTTTGTGCTGTTTTCCTCCCAGTAGCTCCAGAAATTGGGTATTTAAACTGAAATCCAGCAGTGCTGCCCAAGTCTATACCAACTCTCCCCATCTCCTCAGAGGCGGATGGTGTCAAAGGTCCACCTGAGCCACACCGGGCGGGTCCCGCTTCCTGTAGACCCCACCTCGGCTGGAGGCCCACCGGGACCCTCTGGCCAAGGGGACACCCGACACTCAAGCTAACGAGGGTCCTAAGGAAGGAGCCGCCGCTGCTCCCCTGGAAGCTAGTTCTGGCCACCAGGACCCATCCTCGGACACGCCCCCGCTCGGCTGGACCTGTTCCCGGCTCTGGCCTACTGTGAACAGGGGTTTTTAATCTGGACACTTCCGGACTCCCAGATAATCCCCAGGTCCCACATCCGGCCACCACTTCATGGCCCGTCAACGGGGGCAGCCTTTCCAGCCCAAAGCCCCACACAGCTGGGTCCCACCGGCGCTTGTCCCCGGCCGAGGGCCCACGCAGGCCCTTGTAGCCACCTGCCGCCTAGCAGGCCCCACGAGACGCCTCTGGGAGAGGGGGTTGCTGGGGCGCAAGGCTTCACATCCTGGTTATAATACCCCCCTCAGAGATTTCCCCTCTGAATGTCACTCTGCCTGCTCTGTGGTAGCACCCCTAGCTACCCCCCTCCTGCTTAGCAGCCCATGTCACATGGTAATTCAACGGGCACTGTGGGAGGCAGGCACTCCCAGCCCGCCGCATCCCTGCTGCCATGAGTTTTCTGCCAGGGGAGCCAGTCAGCCTGGAAATTACCCCCATTAGGTCTAATTCTAGGTGCACAGAACAGCAGGTGCTGGTCCTGCAGGGCGAGGCCTCCGCAAGGCGGGCAGGAGGGCGGGGTGGTCAGGTGGAGAGATGCCAGCAGGTGGTCCACTGAGGCCCAGAGGCCTCGGAAAGGGCCCCAGCCTTGACGGGGAGACAGCGGAGCGTCTTGGGTCTCTCACTTCCTCACCTCTTCCCTCACCTTCCCTTCTCTCCCTGTGGAGGGCCCATGACTTGCAGAACACTGAGTCCCCTGATGGTGGCCCTCACTAACTCGCAGCTCCTGCCAGCTGTCCCTAAAACAGTTTTCTAAAATAGGATTATCAGAATTACCCAGAGTGCTTGTTTAAAAGGCAGATTCCAAGGCTACTCCCAGTCCTTTAAAATCAGAAGAGGTGGGTGGGCTCAGGAATCTGCATCTTAAACACTTCCCAGGTGATTCCGGGGTAAGGGACTGAGCTGTCTCGGGCTGGGCGGAAGGCAAACGAGCTGGGGCTGGTTCGGCCCCAGCTGCGAGTCTCAGCTTGGCTGGTTTGCACTACCTTGGCTCCCTGACCCTTTTGTTATTGTAATTTTAAAATTAACTAATTAGCAGAATTAAACAGGTGTTCAAATTTAAAAAACCAAAACGAAGAACAAAGAAAGTAGGATTTCCTCCCAGCTCAGACACAAGCCCTTTTCCCAGGAGGTTGGAGCAGTGCCTCCAACCCAAAGAACCGGGAAAGGAAGGGCAGGCCCCTGCGCAGCCCCCATGCCCACTCCACCCTGCTCTGCGGCTGGGACCATGCTCTCCACGGGCTGGGTGTCCTTCTCACTTAGCTTACCAATATGTCTTGGCGGACAGGCCAGCTCTGAGCCCAAAGGGTGGGCAAAATCTTCTGGGCACCCCACCCACCCTGCCCCTGCCCCGCTGGGACAGAAGCCTTGGAAGATGGCTTTTGCAGGGGTGGGGAGGGGCAGGAGAGTGGAGGGGGTAAGGGTCCCCTCCAGGGCAGCTTCCGGGGCACCCTCCCCAACGCCACCTGCCTTGTCGGGGGGCCTCTGGGATTCAGCACGCACCTAGGGAGCAGAGGGCTGAGCTAGAGCTGGCATCCCCAGGCCCAGTCCCAGAGATGGATGGAGTTACAGATAAATACCCGGTTACCCCATTTCTCAGGTAGGACCATCTGGGACGTGACCTACCCCATCTTGACAATCTGAGATGTGACCTACCCCTTTTCTCAGCGGCCCCACTGGCATTGAATGCCGGGTGCCCACAGGGGTGATCTGCTCAGTAACATACCCTGTCTCACTTTGTGACTTTGTCCCTCCAGGACTTTTCTCCCTGAGATCACCTCCCAATGAACTCCTTGTGTGTAAATCCCGGCCTTGGGGTCACCTCCTAGAGGAACCCAAGCTAAGGCACTCTGTGACCTGGAAGAACTCAGAGTAGACGGACATTTGCTCAAGCTGATGCGTGACATGGAAGCAGAGGGCAAACCCCATGCCCACTGCTGACGGAGGGCCCAGGGCTTCTGCCACTTGCAGGTCAGCCTGACCACACGTGCCACAACTAGAGGTGGGAGCAGGCTATGGCACGCCGAGGCTTTTCTCAGCCCCTTCACTGGAGCCACACTCATACCCAGACAGAGGAGGGATGGGTGAGGCTGGGACCAGCAGAGGAATGGGAGGGCTGTGATTTTGGGGGGCATTTGCTGAGGAGGGGCAAAGGCTGGGGACCCCAAGTGGGAATGACTGATTCAGGAATGTGGGGGGTGGGGCAGGGGGCAGATTGCTAAAAAAAAAAAAAAAAATGCTCCCCTGCCTCAGGGTCAGGACAGCCAGGCAGGACTCTGGGCCCAGAGCGGAGCCCTTAGGACCCCATGGTGGGTCTATCCTTGAGCCCACAGACATGCTGGCCAGCTGTGTGTCCTCCCCAGGCATGGCTCTCCCTTACCGAAGGGCTCTCTCATGCCCACCCCCCCTAATGCTCTCCATGGGCCCCAGACCCACAAGTCGCCCGAAGCAACAGCCCCCCCCAGGGAGGGCACACTCAGTGAGCCTGGTGCTGGGCAGGGCAGGGGACACCAGGCAGGGGTAGTTTCTTTTGCTCAGCTTGGTGTCTGAACTACAGCAAGAAGCGGGTCCAGGTCACAACCAGCAGAGCACCATTCACATGGTCTTCCCAAAGTGAAGGAGCCCGGACCCCACAGGGGGCGATCAGAAGCCACAAAGGGGCCCCCTGAGGAGCTAAGCTGCACGAGCCCCTCCTCACGCTCACCCCCACCCACATGTGTGCACCTGTACACGCCGCCATTCACACACCTGCTGACAGAGCTGAGAGTTCTAGTCCTTCGCTACACAAAGGGTGGCCCCTAGCCCAGCGCCACCCCAGATCTTGCTGGAAATGCTGGATTCCAGACCCACCCTAGACCTGCTGGATCCAAGCCTGCATTTTAACAAGATCCCCAGGTGATCTGCATACATGTCATAGTCCGAGCTGTGCTGTCAAAAGGCCACAGACCCACACTGTCAGCAGGATTCAAAGACCCTCCATTCATCTTGGAAACACTTACTCAGCGCCTAGCTTCTGCTAGGAGTGCTCACAGGGCTTAGCGTCCAAAGGCACTCGATAAATGATTCTGGATTCAGAGCTGCCAGGTCAGGTTGCATAGGTTGCTCACTGCACAAAGCCCCACCCCCCACCCCCTCCCCAGCAAAGCAGGCACACACTCATTCAAGTTGGTGAGTTAAATTTGCCAACCCAGGGCTGGGGAGTCTGAATTCACCAAGACGGGCTTCTTTTCCTAATTGTAGTTAAGACTTGCAGTTTGTGCTAGTGGTGCATAAACTGAATGGGAATCTCACCTGGGTTCTCAGGATAGCCTTGATGGCCGCTTCAAACTCCTCTGAGTTGTTGTAGTCCACAGTCCACACATGGGGCTTGCCGATGAAGTTCTCTGCGTAGGGGTGCTGGGAGAACACCTGGCCAAGGCACAGAGACAGAGGGCTTCTGCACCTGCCAGCCTGGCTGGGCAAAGGTGAGGCACCTGCACACATCTGTCCCATCTCTCCCTTCACCCCATGCCTCCATCTCCCTCTTCCAGGAAATGCAGGGGTCCCCATCTTGGAGCCTCCCGATGTGGGGTCCGGGCCCTTGGCCCTTGCCACTCACCTCTCTGGAGGTGGGCTTGCCTCGGAAGAACTCGTGGTTGAGGGAGCTGTGGGGTGGACTGAAGCGGGACTGCAGGAAGATACAGCCGTTGGCGATGGCCTCCAGGGGGGCCGGGCCCTCATAGGGGAAGCCAAACCCTATGAAGAGCTGAAGAAACATGGTGGAACAAGGGTCAGCGAAGGCTGGGCACCACAGCCGAGGACCCCGGGGAGCTGGGAGAGAGGCTGGGACACTTCGAGGCAGCAGGGGCAGTAAAGACAGCGCAGACTGGCTGGGGGCCATGGCAAGCCCATCTCCTCTCGAGGCCTGTTTCCCCACTTGTGAAATGAGGAGGGAAGATCAAGTAACATCAGCAGCCTCTTCCTGCTCTAACAGGTTATGATTTTGGAGAGGAAAAGGGAAGAGTGAGGGTCTCAAGCTTAGGAGGCTTTAGACCCACACCTACAGGGCTTTGACTCATACCGAAAACATTTACTAACTCAGCACATAATCTGTGCTAGGAGGGCTCTCAGGGCTGGCCCCTGGAAGGTAACCAAGACATGATTCTAAATCCAGGGCTGCCATGTAAGGTTGTTCACGTTGCTCACTGTACAAATGTACACCACCAAACCCCACCCCCACACACACCACCAATACACAGACACGCATATCCAAGAAGGCTGAAGAAAGAAACTATAGTGCTATAGGGCAGGAACAGACCTGAAGGCTGGCAGGAGACCCTCCAGCCTCAGCTGATACTTTAGGACACAGCAGCAGAATCATGTCCACTGTGCCAGCCGCTCCTCCAAGGATACAGCTCAGGGACTTCCAGAAGCAGTAAGTCAGGATTAGTGGCCTGAAGGAACTCCAGCCAGGACACCCCCTCAGCCTATCCTACCATGGCTTTAGTGGCTCCAAAAGCTAGGCCCGGCTCAGGAACCTGCTGGGCTGCACGGGTACTGAGCAGGAGCAGGTGGGCAGCCCGATTCCTCTTCCCTATCACTGAGCCTCTGCTCTGCAGGCCCCACCCAGGTCCTTTTACTGTGGGGCCTCCCCTGCCTGGTGGACACCCCCATCTCTGTCCCCAGCTCTGACCAGCTCCCCAGGAGGCCTGGACATGAACCTCAGGGCAGCAAAGCATGCTGGGGCATGTCCACACGTGCAAGGGGCCGCTAGTGCTAGCGGCGGGGGTGACCCCTTTGGTGTCTGTGACCAGGCTGGGGGAGCATGGCGCGGGGGCGGGGCTCACTTTGGCCTGGCGCAGCAGGTGCTGGAACTCCGGCTGTGGCAGGAGGCCATGGTTCTTCACAAAGGCCGGGACCTCGGGGGGCCGCTGGCTCTCGTAGTACACAGTGCCATGGATCTCCATGTACTTGTTCAGAATGCCCAGGAATTTCTCCTTTCCCTGGAAGAGGAAAAGGAGGAGATAGGAAACTCACCCCAAACGTGGTAGGCAGAGCCGGCCCAAGAGACTCTCTGGTCTGAAAGTCAGAAAATGCATGCCAGTCTTCGGTTAGCCATTGTGCAGCTGTGTGACCCTGGATGGGGCCCCTCTCCATCTGGTCCTCAATTTCTTCATCTGTGAGTTTCAGAAGTTGGACTAGGCCAGAGGCTTCAGGACTATTTTTAGCTATGGAGCTATTTTCTTTCCAAAGGAACCCTATGGGGACCCACATTTAAATGCATCCAAGTGGAGATGTTTGGCCTCCCCTGAACCTCTGATTACCTCAAAGGACCTCCAAAAAGCTGTGGTGCTCTCTGGATCCCAGATCATTCATCTATCCATCCCTCCATTCTTCCATCTATTCATGCATCCACCCATCCACGAGCCCATCCATCCATCCACCCACCCGCCCACCCATCCTCCATCCAGGCAGCACATACTTATTGAGCACCTGCTGTGTGTTGGTACCAAGCTCACTGCTGGGGGCACGGCAGGGACAAGGCAGAGCACTTGTCCTCACGGAGGACAGTGTGAGTGACAACCCCCCACGCTAACAAAGGCTCAGCCCCTCTAGACCCAACAGTCCCAAATCCAGGCCTGCTTTCCCTCTGGCCCAAGGGAGCTGGAAACAGGCCAGCCTGCAGGGGAAGGGGACAAAGGGAGGCAGAGCCTAGGTGAGCAGACAATGCCTCAGCCTCTGGGTGCCCACCCGACCCCACAGCCAGGGCTCTGAGCTGGGGGCTGCAGCCAGCGCAGGACCCTAAGGGGGATAAGCAGGGGACCTGCTGCTGGGTTCCACTTCTTGGGGTATTTGCGGTTCAGAGGAGAAAGGAAGGGCCGCACCACAAGGAAGGTAGGTCAAGTTCATGGAGAAGGCTGGGGCGGGGGGGCGACCTGCTCTGGGAGGGCTGGGTCCCAGCAGGCTCTGGGCGCAGGGACACAGAATGGGCCCTACTCGCGAGCATGAGGCCAGGCAGAAGGGCGCCCCAGCAAACCACAGCTCTAGAAGAGGTTTTCAATGGACATCAAAATAATTAACAATTCCTATTTTGAAACTCAAACTGTACAACGTTTTCATAAGGAGGGCTTGTACTTTGGGTAATAGCACACTAGTAACCCAGAGAACAACCAGGAAAGAGAGGAAATGTAAAAAATTCTGTGAAGGTGCTGAAAAATCTACCAAAGCATGAAGAATTACAAGGCCAAGATAGGGACAAGAAGGGAAGGAGGCTGCTGAGGCCAGCACTGGGGCCGGCTTTCCCGCCAAGGGCATCTGCGGCTTCCAGGGGCACCATCTAGGCTCCTGAGCAGAGCTTCTGGCCACCCTGCAGAGCTGGGACAAGTCAGAGTCAGGGCCTCCCTGGGGGGATCCCTCCCGGAAACTCCATACTTCGGGTTGAAACTCTGAGGGGTTCACACTGAACCCCTTGCATTGCATGCTGGGTTGTATGCAGGAAGACAGGGTGGGCCAGAACTCCAGCAGCCCTTGCAGGGGCCAAATCCATTTTAAGTCTCAGTCACTATAATTGATCGAGCTCTGGGGCTGCTAGGGTCCCCGGCCATAGGTCAGAAGTAAAAGTAGATCCTCCCTGGAAGAGGGGAGCATCAGCCTTGATCTCCAATGATTCCACTTTCCATATTTGTTTTCCAGAACTCAACAAAAAGGGGGGGAAGCAATACAATCTCAATCAAAACCCGGCAGGCTTTGTTGTAAAAACTGACAAGCTGATTCTAAAACACACTGGAAATGCAGAGGACCCAGAGCCGACGCAACAGCTTTGAAAAAGAAGTGGGCAGATGTGTATTACTTGATTTCAAGACTTATTAGGAAACCACAGTAATCAAGACAGACAGATCAGTGGAATACAGCAGAGTCCAGAAATAGACCCCCACGGGGACAGTCCACCGATTCTTGACCAATGTGCCACCTGCCTCCTGCTCTCCCCTACCCAGCCTCTCCCTTCCGGCTCCCCCCACCACCACTCCCTGGTACTACGGGCTCAATAAACAGCATCCAGGCCAGGGCCGCGGTCTCTGCTCTCTGGGGACCCAGAAGACAGGCCTCCTTGGCAGGAAACCACCTGATCCTGGTGGCCGCCCCCAGGAGGATGTGAGGTGACCCTCCTCTGCTTTGCTGCCACCTGGTCCCCGGAACTCTGGACGGCACTTGTCCCAGGGTGCTGCTGTCCATTCTTCTGCTCCCCCGGCCGCCACCGACTTCCTTTGGGCACAAAGCCCACAGCAAAGATGTTGTCTTTTGGAAGCAGCTTCTTTGAGGTCTCTTGCTGACCAGTGCTACCCCTGGCTAACACCGAAGCTCCGGAGCGAGAGATAAGACCTTTCTCTCCTCAGACAGGGCCTCTCATTCTCTCGGGCAGCTTCCTAGCAGTGTGGTCTGGCAAAAGCAGATACGGACGGTCTGTGCTACTCAGCGTCCCAGCGCCCAGGCTACTGGGGCAGCCAGCTGGTTTGGCACCACACGAGGGTGACCTCTCACCCTCTGCCCTCACCCCACGGCGGGTGCTGACATCTCAGCTGGCCTTGGATCTCTGTCCTGCCTCCAGAGCTTCTCTCTGCCACTGCTCAAGGCTTCCTAAGGGGGGAGGCTACGCAGTCGAGTCAAAGGCAAGCGTCCTGGCTCTGGAGCGAGATGCGCATGTGAATCCCAACTCTGCCGCTTACTAGCTTGTCACCCCATCTGTGCCTGAGCCTGCTCGTTTGTAGAGCGGGCGTACTAACGGGAGTACCTGCCCTTAGTGCAGCAGGCAAGGGAGAAAACACATGTGAGCCCCTCGGACTAGTGAGCTCTCAGTGCACAAATACCCGCGCTCCCTACTACCTCCCAGGGCGCTTGCGGCACAGGCCACGAGATGTCCCCATAGTATCTCTTTCCTCCTTCTTCCTCGGTCACAGAATGCTGGGACTGAGCGGGGCACATGGCTGTCTGGAGCACAGCCACCTCCAGGGCCCCTCAAGTGGCACAGCCATGGGACCGGGATCTAGCCAGGGGGCAGTCGGGCAGAGACATGTGTGTCATTCAGGAAATGCCCTGGATGTGGCCCTGCTTGGCCCCTTCCTCCTCCTTCGCACTGGCTGCATTGTCTGTGGCCATCTCGACCCATGACACGAGACTGAGGAAACTAAGCAGGACAAGGAGACCCCAAGGAGGGTCACCCCGGCCCTGAAGTGGTCCTCCGGAGTTTGCGAGCAGGAAAGAAAGCACACTTCCGTCTTGTTTAAGTCACTATGATGAGCCAGACCGAATCCTAACCAATATAGTGTGCAAATGATTAAATAAGATGGTCAGGTGACAGCCTTGACGTAGGTACGGCTGCTGCTCAGTGTTTCCCACGATCAGCGTCCTTATTATGAACCTTCCCCTGAGGCCAGTGACCCAGCCGAGGGGCTGCACTGCTCCACGCCAAGCAGAACCTTGACCTCCGCGGCCTTGCCCCTCCCGTCACAGAGGGCCCAGGGAAGAGCCCTCCTAGGACCCCCTGTCCCCGTCACCCTCCTTCCCACCTTGGTCCATCCACAGGACCCAGGAATCCCAGAAAGCCCGTCTTGGGACACCTCCAGGGAAAACCCTACTGAGAGGGGACAGGAGCAGAGGAGGGGGCAGCATGCAGCAGACGGTCACCGTACCTGAAGCTGCCTCATTCGTGGCCAGGGGGATGCAGAGAGAAGAGGAGAGAGAACAGGTCAGCGACCAGGTGGCCCGGGGAGCGGGCAGCCCTTCTCCACCGACCCGGCCTGAAGATGGCGTTCTAACACCGAGCCCTCCCCTGCCTTCTGCACGGCCTCCCGTCCCCCAGAACCCCTAAGAACACACATCGAACCCCTTGCAGGCTTACAGTGTTTAAAGGATCCATTCCTAGGGAGGGAGGTGGTTAGGTCACAGTCCTTGATAAAGAATGTTTGAGTTTGCGGCGGGGAGGGGAGCCAGGCGCCGGCCCCCAGGCTGGCTGTTTTCCTTGGCAGCTGGGGGCCGCTCCTCCTGACCTGTGACTGCGGCGCGGAGGGCTGGGAGGTGGAGGCGGATGCCCGGCGCTCACCTTCCAGATGCTCGCCTCCTTGCCGTACACCACAGCCATGTTGCCGGCCTTGCCGCCTTTGATGAGCTGCTTCTCCGCCTCGTTCAGCTCCTCCGACGCGAAGCCCATGAAGGAGTTGTCCGGGGTGTGAGCTGCGGCCAGACCACGGGGTCAGGAAGGGGCCACCACACAGCCAAGGACACGGCCCGGGTGGGGGGGAGAGTATCCATCAGCACCGGCCCTGGGCACCTCCCCTCCCCAGACGCTGACACAGCCCGGGGACAGGAGGAAACCCGCGAGGTCATCTAGGCCCCTTTGTTTCCAGATGAGGCACGGGACAGGCGCGGCCAGCGCCCTGCTCGTCTCCTGCCCAGTCCGCTCAGCCCAAAGCCACGGCCCCGACCTTTCCTCTCACTCCACGGGCATGGCACCCACCAGCAGAGCCTGTCGCCCAGGAGGGGCGTCCGGCACTGCCGCCCGGCCTAGGTGCCATCGTCTCTGTCCTGGGCCACTGGGCTTGCTGCCCGCCCTCCTTTCCTGCAGTTCCCTCGGCTTTTCTTCTGGGCAATCCTTCCAAACTTAGGGCCCATCAGGTCCCTCCTCTGCACAAAACCCTGCATGGGCCCCATAAGACAAGGTCTCCACACAGTCTCCAGGCTCGCCCCCCGCCCACTCAGCGGGGTGGGTGCGCTCCCTCCCTCCATGCAGGCCTTGCTCACGGGGCCCTGCTGAGAGGTCTCTCCGCACCCCTGTCACTCTGTCCCCATACCCTGATTTTTTGTCACAGCGTGCACTGACCAGAGGTGACAGTATAGACTTACTTGTTCCTTTATTGTTGTCAGAATATAAGCCCCATGAGGCAGGAGCCGGCCCACAGGGGACGCTGTGGGCACATCCCCACTGTCAGGCCTCTCGAGCTTTTACCCACGCTACTCCCTCTGCCTGAAGTGCTCTCCTCCCTTTCCTTGGTGAGACCAGCCCATCCAGCCTTCAGGGCCCCACTCTCAGGTCACCTCCTGTCCTCCCTCTGCAGCACTGCCCACTGTGGGAGTTCGTTTTAGTTGGGACTCTGCTGGCTGGACCAGGCCACTGATCCGCTCTGTCTGCCACGGCCGGGGTGGAGGCGTGGGCACAAGGCCAGTCCCTGCACAGGACCTCGGATGGAAGGCCTGCTGAACCCAGTGCAAGCTCCTCTGCCTTCCCAGGTGGAAGAGGCTGCCGTGAGCATGATGGCAGCAGCGGTGCATCCTCGGTTTCCCAGAGCAGCCCTGATTCCAGACACTCCATCTCCTCACTTCCCGTCTTAGTGTGTCTGAAACGAGGATGTAGGCTCCCATCAAGTGCGTAGATGTCATGTAGTAGAAATACCGCCCCACAACAGTCTCAGGACATCTAAATCAGTATCTGGATCATCTCAGAAGAGGTGATGGTTTCCCGTCTGAGGGCCCCAGAAAGCTCATGGATGCTTGGGTCTGAAACTCTGACCACTACAAGGACAGGACTCCCCTGGCTGCGGAACAGACTCTCTCCTCCGGAGCCTCGGGAGCATAGGAGGGCACCCGGAGGCCTGGAGTTATTTCTGCCACGGTCAGGGCACGGGCACCTCTGTCTCAGGAGGCTCTGCCAGGGCGGGGGGGGGCATGGGGCGAAGTGGGCAGGAGGGCAGACCAGACCCTCCCTCACCCTGTGGGTCGGCCCGGCGCCCATCCTGCCCCGCCCCTCTGTCTCCAGCTCAGTCATCCACCCAAACTGCTCCCCAGTTGCCACTTCCTCCCTATCCTCAGGGCTGAAGGGTCCCCCAGGCCGCAACTCCCACGGAAGGGCGGGCTGAGAACACAGTTAGCTAAACTGGCAGGCATGGGAAAGGAGAGAATCACAAACAATTAAAATAATAGGGACCGTTAAGCAAAGAGTCCCTGGAGGCAGGGGGAGGATGACGCTGGGAGAGGCCCCCAGTCAGCTCACTGGGAGAGCAACGCGCTGGATGGGGAGAGACGTATGCCGGTGAATTCCTTCCTGGACTTGGTGTGTCATATAGCAAGCCTCATCTTTTTGGTTCTCTTTCTTTAATTTAGTCAATCTATAAACATTTTCTGAGGACTTTGATAGGCTCCAGGGAGATAATGATAAATCAGTCAGTGGCCCCTTGTGAGTGGTTTGTAATCTACTAGGGGGAAATAAATGTATAAGCAAATAACTCTAATACACTTCAATATGTGCTTTTACAGAATTGGATTTAGAAGTAATAAAAATAGAAGTAAAGGAGCCATATATTCTACCTGGCAAGGAGATGAAGGAGTCAGTGACAGTGATAGTAAAAAGAAGAGACCTCTGACGTGGGGTTTTGGAGGGTGAGTAGGAGTTTGCCAGGTTTGGAACTCCACATCCAGTGGGCTCCACCCAGAGGCAAGTCCTCATTTTCTCAGTGTATATTAGTGCAGAAGCCTCTCAACACATCTCCTGCTTCCCCTTCTACCACTGCCACTTTGGCCATATGCAATCTGCCAGAATAATGTGCCTCGAAAAACTTGATCTCCATGACATTCCCAGGCTTGAGCATCTACAGTAAATCCTGAATCATGGTATCCAATGTAAACTCAGGAACCTTTGCTAAAAGAACCCACCCATTCCGTCCTGGATCTTCCATGTCCCTCTTACCAGCCTCATATATGATGCCTCTCTTCTAAGTGAGCTAATTACCCAAGGCTCTCAAAACCACAGTTCTTCCCCTCTGCTGTCACGTATGCTGTTTCTGCAGTCTGGAGCATCATGACGGCCATCCTCCACTTCCTTTCCTTCCAGAAATGGACCCACCCCACCCCAATCACTCTCCAGAGATCATGAGGTCAGCAGGTGGCCTGTGGGGACAGCCACTCTTCTCAAGAAGCCTCATGAAACCTTGAAATGGGCCTGGGAGGGAGTCTGAGCTTCATGGGGCCATGTGACCTCAGACAGGACACTCTCTGGGCTTCCTTGTCCTCATCGGGGCTCCACGGAACATCCCACCTTCCCACCCTTCAGAGATCCAATCAAGCCATGACTTATGAAATCAGAAATCCCATCTGCCTTTAGGAAGCCCAGAACCTAGAGAGTAAGATAAAAGAAGACCCTGGGCATGCAGAAGAGATTCGTTCCTTTGACAGGCTGAATAAAGATCCCTTGTTACAATCAAGTTCAGCAGGACTCTGCTCAGAACCCAGTTTGCTCTTAATTTACATACAATCCCAGCAAGGGTGCTTATCTGGCTTTTCGACCCAGAGCCTTACAAGAGCCACAAATTAGATGTTCTAGATGGTGTTGGAGGTGGATCTACTGACCACAATTAGAAGTGACAGCGGATGGCCTCCCAACAAGGACAAAAAGAGACACATCAAATAGTGACAGGAGAAGGGGCCACTTAGCAAGGGGACGCAGCTTCGCACACCTCTGCTGTCCTGGAAGGGCAGGCTCATGCACGCGATAGAGAACTGACCTTGAGTTGCCAAGAGAAGGTTAAATTATTTTCAGCATGCTGCATGGAAGAGGGTAGGTCGGCGCATTGCATATTTTAGAGTCTCATTAAAAACAGCTAACTCTCAGCTCTGACCGCATTCCTTGCCTCAAGCTCATCACCCAAGGGTTTCATAGGGGCCCCAGCCCTCAGCCTTACTTCCCCAGTACTGGAGGACCTTCCAGTGCTTTCTACATCCATCTTACATCCAACATTACAACTGTTCCCTCTGTTTAGAAGAACCTGCCTGTCCTGTCCCTTTGCCACCCACGGAAGCTCTCCAGTCCACTTTTGGCCTTTCCGGAAGGGCACGGAGCCTCTTTGTTCTGCAGCTGTGGGCTCGGCAGCTCTCCCAGAGCGGCTCGTGCTTCTGGAAGGCAAAGGCCAAGTCCTCCTCATGTTGGAAAGGGCACCAGCTTCTCCCAAGCCGGGCTGGAAGCCCCCCACCCACCCAAGACTGCTCCATTCCTGCTTCCTGCCCCCAAGCACCACCAGAGAATTCCTCTCTGGATCAGCATTTGCTGAAGGGAGCAAGGCTTTCCTGGGGAGGCTGGGAAGGAAAGAGTGTGGGATGAGACCCTGACTCCTCTTATGCACCCTGAGAAGCACAGGGAGGCCCCATCTGTGCCTGCCCCCACCCATGCCCTGGGCCAGGACACTCACGGAACATGGTCATGAACTGCTTGGGGTTGAGGTTCCAGTAGCCCCAGTTGGTCCGGTAGCCGTGCAGCGTGGCGTACTCCTCGTGGTTGTATGCAGGTTCTGTCCCGAAGGTGTCAATGACCCGGATTCGGCACCTGCTCCCCCCACCAGGGCCAAGAGCCAGGGTCAGCAACCTCGTGTGTCTCCCCGGGCTGGGGTTGCCAGCTGTGGGAGCTGAAACCGGCTGGTGTGGTCAGACACGACTTGGCAGAGTGACCACAGGCAAGCACTAAACCTCTCTGGGTCAGCTTCCCCATCTGTCAAGTGGGGATAACAGAACCACAACTATCTCAGTGCTGTATGGGTATACCTGGACCTTGGACCACTAATTCAGAAGCTGTTTGTTATCAGGGCCGCCCCAAGGGAGCCTAGGAGGGGAGGCACTGCCAGGAGGGGGGCCTACCCACTACCCCAGGGATCACCTGTATGATATGCACTTTCCTGGACAGGAAGCAGCAGTTACTGAGGCCATAGCCCCTCGGCCCAGGAGCCCCACACCCCCAGGATGTGCCTGGCCTCTCTGGGCTGCAGTGCAGAAGGGCAGGGCCCCGGGAACCCCCCACAGCCATGGGCCCATCTTTGGGAAGGCAGTGCTTCAAAGTCTCCTTTGCAAGTCTGGCCACTTCAGGTGGACCTCCCAGCTAGGTGGAGGCTCTGTCTCACCCTGAGGCCGCCTTCAATGGGCTCGGCCCCAGCACCTCTCCCTCCATCCCTCCCACCCCTGGTAGCGGACACCTGAAGAAAACCACGGAGACTCACATTCTGCAGGAGGAGCTCCCGCACCCCACAGCCTTCCTGGTGACCCAGAATTGCCCAGACTACAGAGGTCAGCACTGTTCCCCCAGAGAAGGAGCCGGGTGGGAGGATGGGCACCGAGCGCATGGAGAACACGCATTAATAATAAAAGCAACAATGCTGCCTGTCACTTTTTTTCTAATAAAAATCATGTGGGATAGTCAATGGGACTGGAGCAAAAGTAATAAATAGCAGGGCTTTCTGTGCTAAATTAAACCCCATATCCCGCTGGCTGTGGGAGTGAGCATACTGGCCTTCCTCCAGACCCAAAGGGAGGGGGTGCCGGGCCCCCCAGGGCAGAGGTGACAGCCCCATGCCTTTCTTTTCCTGCAGGTCCGCTCCCTGCAGGTAGTCTCTGAGCCTGCAGCCTGCACAGCAGAGGGGCATGGGGGCGCTCCCTGTGGCTTATTAATTGTCATCCGAATTAGCCTGAGGCAGAGCTCCTTGGAGAAGGAAGAGGGAGGGGGAGGAGAGGAGGCTGCGGGTGGGGGGGCCTCCCCTCTACTGCAGAACCCAGGACGCGCAATCCTCCCACCCTGGGCAGCTGGGCGCAGAAGGCGGGCGGGGCGGCCTCTCACCGGTACTTCTTGAAGGAGAGTCCCATATGCTGCTTCATCTGCTGCAGGCCATGGTAGTCGGTGTAGACGAGGTCGAAAGGCAGGGGCACGGTGAGCGGGCAGTTCCCCCGGCCTGGCGGCACCCCTAAGTTACTGAGATAAGAGCCCTTCAGAGTCTGAGCCCCAAGAGGGAACCACAGGCAGCAGAAATCCCCCTTCCCAACCGGCCCACTGTTTGGGGGGCCTTGAACCCACCTCGGTTCCTATAGCCCAGGATAAACAAGGGGTGGGGGGTGCTATAAAGGAAAGGAGGTTGGTGCAGGGGGACTGGCAAGACTCTCAGAAAGGCAGTGAACCCAGTGGCCATGTACAGTTGTGTAGGTTTTTCACTGTACAAGAGATTCCAACAACGGACAAGGGGGACTGAGATCCAGCCTGGGCTAGCTTGCCAAGCTGCACGCCTGGTCTGGGCTACTTGCCAGGTGGAAGGGGCACCTTTCACTAATTTGCATAAGCATGCTCCCTGCAGGGCTGTGTCTGCCTGGAGTGGGTACTTTCTACATTCACACAGTGACATAAATGGCCACGTGGTCCTCAGGGCAGCTCCAGTGTTTGCAGTTGGACGGTCCCAAAGCCCCTGCGTCAGAAGATATAGTTCCACTTGGCGGAGCAGCTCCTGGCTCACAGAGATGCCCAGCTCTGCCCTGCAGGTGCCCCCTGCCTGCCAGATCATTCACATGAGGGTATTCATCTGAGACGGGGCTGCTTTGGTGACCCAGCACCAAAACCTTCTAGGGTCATCTCACTGGAGCCTACAGGACATGGCGCCACACAGAGCCACAGCTGCCAGTGTAAGCGCCTTTGCCCAGGACCCCCTGCCCACGACCCAGGAGCCCCGCTAAGCCTGACGACGCCCACCCGTCCCCCCAGGGAATGATGGGCATTTAGATTGCTCACTTAGTCTGTACTGAGCTCCTGAGCCAGGTGGGGAATGGGGTTGGTCCCCCCAAAAAAGCCTCCCTTTCTCTGGAGGCCCCACAGCAGCTACCCACCTCCCCCAGGTTCCCATCTATCTGCCTTGGATTCATGGTCCAAATGCCTGTGCTGGAAGGGGTCCAAGAGACCTCCTGGTTAGTCCCTTCAATGCTCCATGGGATGAGCAAACTCAGGAAGGGAAGGTGAGGGGCTTTGACAAGGTCCCCAGCCCACGCACGGTAAAGGGCCACGACCGATCCGTTCCCTGGGTCCCATCTCAGGCTCCTTGAACAAGTGAAACCACAGCCCTTGTTGAACTACAGTTCAAGTCAGGTGGAAAAGTACCGGCCTGGAAGTCCTTGCATACTGTCTCTGCCGATACTCAGCATGTCACAGGCAGGACGGGTGGTGGGGTGGGCACAGTGTCCAGTGTCTCCTGAGTACACTACCCAAAGTGGCACCTTTTCAGTGAGGCTTATGGTAACCTAACAAAGCCATGGCGGCAAGATGTCGAGGGAAGCCGGGTGCAACAGGGATTGGAGATATCAGGAAAGGCAGCGAGAACGGAGGGGCCTCCTCTGCGCCCGCCCTGCCTCACCCAGCTCTAGGGCTTTTGCTGCTAAGTGCAGAAAGGGGAATGCAAAGATTTAATAGCCTTTGTCTCCTCATTTCTTATTTATAAACTTAAAAATGGCCATGGGCTCCTCCCTGAGATCTGTCCAACTCCCCCATTAGTCCCTTCTTTCCAACCAGACTACCACACAGGACTCTTCAAAACCAGGCCTTCTAAGGCAGGGCATGCTGCTTCAGCTTCTTTTGTTGAAATACCCAGAAAGCCAAGGGGAATGCACACAGACCACAGGGGTGAGCAGCCATCCCAGGGAACGGCTCTCGCGACCTGGAGACTTCGTGAAATCTTTGGCCGTATTTCTAAATGCGGAGATTTCTCATTCTACCCTGGAGGACATCCCTATTCCTTTCACGTGTGGGCTCTCTCTCACCCCCAAAACTCCTCCGGTAAGACTGATGCCCCAGAAGGAAGCCTCCCTTTTGTCCTGGGCTGCGGAAGCGCCACGTACCGGCCAGATTCTAGTCGCCCTCCCTGCTTCCCCCCACTCCACGGAGAGCCACAGAACGATCCCTGCACCCCTTCCTTGCAAAAATGAGGCAGTGGGTGGCTGCTCCTCCCGCAAGGAATCTGGCTCTGGGAAAATAAATCCACAATTCTGAAAACGTAAGCTGGGGGCGGGGCTCCTCGCTCCGGCCCGCACACGGTGACTTCCCACCTGGCCTTCTGGTTGGCTTCCCGGCAACATGCTGTCCCTCTGCGGGCAAGAGTGAGGCCAACAGAGTCACGGGGCTGCCCCAACACCAGCCACGGTCCGGGTCCTAGGCCCAGACACCAGGGCCACGGAGAAGCCAGAGGAGCCCGTCACGGCCCCCTCCTGGGGGCGCGGTGCTCTAGGACGGGGGCTACCATCTTCTCACCTTTGTGACTGACATTCGGAGTGTAGGCACTAGGCAACATGCTTTCAGTTTATTAATTCATCAACTCGTTTAATCTGGGCAACTACGCTGAGATCAGACCCATTCTTAGCCTGCTCTCCTCCTTACAGAGGCGGAAACAAGAGAGGTTTAGTGATTTACTCAGGATCACACAGCTGGAATTGGAAGCCAGGCAGTCGGGCTCCAGAGTCCACACTGCCGCCTGCTAAGCTCTCCTGCCCCTGCAGGCTGGGCATCCCTGGGCATCAGACAGAACCACGGCGGCTGGTCAGGCCACAGCGACATCCCCGGAATCAGAGCCCCGGGCTGCCAGCAGAGATTCGGCTCCAGTCCCAGTTTTGCTGCTAATCTTGGAGCAGTCATGAGCCCCTAGGAACTTCATTTTTGTCATGAGCAAAAGACAAATAAAAATGCCGACCTCACAGGTTCCTGGATCAACTGAGGCACAGTGACTGGAAGTTCCTTTCATTATTACTGCTTTAGTCACCTGGCAACTCCTTTCCAAACCCCCCGCCCCCTGCACACACATACCCCTCGGTTAAGGCTGTCATTTCTCACCTAGAATCTTGAGATAAACTCCTCTGTTCTGCCTCCCTCCCATCCAGCCATCCTCTTTTCTAGACAGATCTTGCCACGACGTAGCCCCGGTCAAGTTGCCCCAGGTTCCAATCCTTTCCAGAAGACTTCCCACTTCCTGATCCTGCCAGACCTCACCTCCTCCTTCAGGAAGCCTTCTTGGGCCCCTGGGCAGAGTGGGATGCCCTGCCCTGCCCTGCGCCCCGCCCTTCTCTTCAGCCCTCCCTCCGCTCTGTCCAGTCACCTCCTCGCAATGAGGGCCCTGAGGGCGCGGCTGGTCATCTTTGAAAGCCCAGAGCCAGGACGGCACCCGGCCCGGTGAGCGTCTGCTGTGTTCATGAATGAGTAAGGGCTCCGACGCATCAGGTGAACGCCTTGAGGAAGAACTGGTTTGAAGGCTGAAACTTTGGTCAAGAAAAAGCAGACCAGGAGAAGGTAGGCAAGTGAGAGGAGCCCGAGAGTGGCGGTGTCTCCGAGGGCCATGAGACTCCCGGCTCTCCAAAGGGTGCCGAGCCCACAGGCCAGGGCGGGGACACCGGGGCCCTGCGTGCAGTGCAAATGCCAAAGGACACGTGCAGGCAAGAGAGACGAACTGGCCCGAGACTGCAGGCCCCCTTCCCAGGGTCACATGGCCTGCCCCGCCCCAGAAACACAGATTGTCAGTTTAAGGTGGCTTCTCTGGAGGTGATGATGTCTGCAGCTGCCTTACTACTCTCGTCACAAGGGATCTGAGCCGACCCAAGAGCGAGGGTCAGCTGTCGGGGAAGGGGGCTGTGGCATTATCACTTGTCATTTAAGTTCACGTTTATGGGGGCAATTTTACACTACGTGGTTAGTTGGAGCAGTGACATGAATCGAAAAACGCTGTCTCCTGGCAGCCCTCAGACAAAGGTGCCCTGGGAAGTCTGGCTGTACAAGTCCACCTTCCGGGCAGACTCTTCCAAAGGCCCCTGAATGGACATTTTCATATTTCCAAAGCCAAGTTCCTCATTTCTCTTCAGACTCTTAGCTCAGGGCCGTGTTGGGGGCGGTTCGAGTGCACTGTGATCTGGGAGTTGGGGAGAGGTGGCATCTCAGCGTGCAGAGACTTCAGCTGTGTCCCCTCGGCAGCCCTGGCCGCCCACCACCACGCTCAGCGCTTGGCAAGGATGTAGGCGTTTATGGGGAATTGCCAAATGAGGAGGTTGGCATCTGTTTCTAAACGTCCCTAGGCCACCCACCTGGGAGCCTACATGGGAGGTGAAGCGGGGAGGGGAGGGAATAGAGGTTTTCTTCAGGCCACCTGGTTACTGTCCACCCCAACACCCAACCCAAATGAGTCCACCCTTGAAAACCCACCTGTTGGGGAGAGCGGGGAGTTAGTACTCGATGGGGACAGAGCTTTGGTTTGGGAAGACGAAAACCTTCTGGAGGTGGGCGGGGGTGCGGCCGCACAAGGCAAATGCACTTAATGCCACGGAGCTGCACACTTACAAATGGTTAAGATGGCAAACTCTGTTCTGTGCGTTTTACTACAATTTTTTTAAAAAGCGAGACTATAGACACTCATGGGACCCATGGCCTCCCCGACAGGGACGCGCCCAGCGTTCTGCTTCCCAGAAGTGCCGGGTCCCCATCTTCTTCAGGGCCAACCTGCCACAGACCCCCAGCAGGTGTCAACATGGGAGCTCACGGATGGACTCAGTCAGTCTTTGCTAAAAGGTCAGAGGGTACATGGGTAGATCGGACAAGGGGAAGGGGGAAAAAATCCACACCCACGAGGAAAAAGCCTGGGCTGGGAATCAAAATGCTGAGTTCTGGCATAGTAACAGCTCTCCTGGGTGTGAGCCCCAGCACCACGCGCTGGGTGGCCTGGCACGGACACAGGGTTTCTCTGGTGGACCCTCCACTCTTCTAACACGATGCTCACACAGATCTCCATGGTCCCTCCCAGGCTACAAGTTCTCTGGTTTTATTCCTCCCTGTGCCTTTGGTCTGTGGCTGGAAATAATCTCTCCAGGTAGTGCTCAAATTCTGGAACGAACTATATTCTCTCCCTCTCTCTCTCCTCTGTGTGGGAAGGACCTAATTAAAAAGAATTCTTACAAAGTGCTCAAAGATCTTTGGCTCCAGGCAGCAGGTGTACGCAGGGAACTTCAGCCCCCCTAGATCCAGCTCCTTACCAGGGGCGCACTGGCTGGGGCAGCCCCGGATGTTTCAGTCTCCCTAGGGGCCTGCCTGCCCTGTGACTCAGTCCAGGCCCATCTCCTGGGCATGATGGCAGTGCCACCAGTTCTCCCCCATGGCCCATTACTACAACAGGTAACTGCCTCTTCTGGAGAGCACAGGCGGGCACAGGGCGGGGAACCCAGGGAGGGACCCGGGCATCTCAGGAGCTGCTCCTGCAGGGAGGCTGGGATCACACTAACAAGGAAGGAATTACATCCCTTTGTGGCGTTTTCTTCTCTTGCCCAGGATGAGCCCACGCACGGTGGGAATGTGAACACAGGCTGGACGGTTCCAAAAGGGAGATGCACGGAGCCCCAGCCGCAGCAGGTGGCCTGCATTAGGGCCACTGTCGAAGCTGGCCCTGGCTTCCTCAGCATCCCTCCCAGGCAGCCAACTCAGGGCTAAGGATCCCGCTGCCGTTCCCAGGGGAGCGGGGGAGCCACAGACTCATGCCTCCCACTCCCGGGGCTGCGGGTGGCTGTGGTTGGAGGAAAAGGAACACATCCCTCGGCATTCCCTGCCTCCTTCCTGTACACAAGCTGATTTACGTAGCACATGTCTGAATGCCGAGGTCCCTCAAGCTTCTCTTATCTAAGCTCTGCTGTAAACATTCAAGGATGGCGGCTCAGGCCCAGATGCCACTGGTACCATCAGGCTACCGTTATGGCCTGGTGTCCAGGCCGGCCCCAGCGGTGCCACCTGGTTGCTCTGGGGTGGGGCCCGGGCATCAGGATGGCGGCTTCCAGTCTCTCGGGTGAGTCCCATGCACCAGGGCTGTTGTTATTCTGTCCCGCTCTACAAATCTTTGTTGAGAACCAACCTGCACAGGAGCCTTAGAGGCAGGAGGAGGGTTAGACTCCACTCTCAATACCATGAGAGCGACCTCCCAGTGGGAGCTGTGGCTAAAGGAGCATCAGAGCCCTGGGTGCTTGGCCAGAGAGGTCAGGGGCTCTGGGCCCGCTTAGGAAAGACCCATCTGGTTCCAGGGAAAGGCCTCCCTTTCACCAAAGCCCTTTATGAGTTCAAGAAAAGTTGGGTGCAGAGTACTGGACCCCATCTCCCTTTATGAAGACCGATGGCCCTTGGGATTTGAGAACATATCATGCTTCCTCCCGGGAACAAATCCCTCCTCCTCACCCTTCTTTCAAGAGCCTTCAGAAGCCAGCCCTCCTCATTTCTTATCTCACTTCCCCCAAGTCCTCCCTGCCGCACTTGGGTTCCATGGGCATTTCAGGAGAGCCTGCAACTTCCTTTAAATGTCTCTTCCTTTGCGGCCCTCCAGCCCTGACTTGGACCAGGCCACACCTGGGAAAGGTGACTTGGTCACTGCCTCCATCAAGACTTGGTTGGGGGCCTTGATTTGCAAAAAACAGACTCCTTCTCCCTATGGCGCTGTGTGGCCTGGAGTGCGAGGTGAGCGGCGGCCTTGGCAACAGGTTGTCTCTCCTGGATCCCGAGGAGGGATGAAGGGCAGGGCCCAGTGAGCCCGGAGGGCCTGCAGCAGAGGTGCCCACCTTCCACGGTGTCCAACCATGCTGGACGTGAACCCACTATGCAGATTAAAACACCGCCTTGAGAGGATAAAATATTTTAGTGTAAATTAATCTCTTGCCTCTCTCATGTCTCTCTTGGATGGGAGGGGGAGAGAAACCACTCTTACAAGAGTGCTAGTGCCAAGCAGATGCTAAGTGTGGCTTCCTTCCCTCTTCCTAATCTATATATTTCATATACTATAAAATATTTCAAGCATCCAGAAAATCATAGAAAATAACAACACTATAATGAATACCTATATTCCCACCTCCTGGCTTTGCAGAGTCTTAACATTTGACCATATTTGGCTCAAATCTTTTTGGGGGTTGGGGCAGGATAACACGTCACAAATCCGGTGGAGCCTCCGAGGTGTGATTCAGGCTTGTTCTGCCCATCCACCTCACCCCCCAAAAGATGCTTGTCCTTCCTCCACCAAAGACAAAATAAAACATGGTCGTGAATGTCCCAGTCACCCCATCCCCACCCAGCCTGCAGCCCTGCCAGCACCCCTCCTCCTGGGGCCTTCCTCGGGCCACCTTGCCCAGTGCCACCTCCCTCCTGTATCTTCAGCTGCTCTCTTTTCTGGATCCTTCACACCAGCACGTATACATGCTCACAGCTCTCTCATCGTCAAAAGTAAGCAAGCATACCTTCGCTCACGGGTTGCATTGTGTTCCCCCAAAAGATGTTGAAGTGCTAAGCCCCAGGGCCTGTGAAGGTGCCCTTATTTCAGACGATCAAGTTAAGGCGAGGTCATTGGGGTGGGCCCTAACCCGGTACGACGGTGTCCTTATAAGAAGTGGAGATTTGGACAGAGACAGACACACACAGAGGGAAGACGAGGTGAAGATACCGGTAGAAGACGGCCATGTACGAGCCAAGGAATACTGAGGCCAGCAGCAGGGAGAGGGCATAGGGCGGATTCTCCCTCAGCCCCAGAAGGAACCCACCTGCCCACACCTTGATCTTGGACTTTTGGCCTCCACACCGTGAGACAATAAACCACTGGGTTTGTGGTACTTTGGTCCATCAGCCCCAGGAAACCCCTACATCTTCCTACAACTCTACTGCCCCACCCCTGGCCTCGTCCTCTCTCCGCCTCACAGCAGCTCCTGGCAGAAGCCCCTCACTGCCACTGTCTCCTCACCAGCCCCTCAGTCTACAGCCGTGAAGTTCTGGCTTTTGTCTCCACAACTCAAGCCAAATGGCTCTTTCTGGGGTAACACTGACATCCATGTGGCCAAATTCATCTGGCATTTTTCAGTCACCTTGCTTCCTGTGAGCATTTGACATCATGGGCCACGCCCTCCTTCTAGAAGCATCTTCTCCACTGGTGCCCACCCTCCACACCCTCCGGGTCACTCCTCCTCCGCCTCCTCTGCCAGCACCTCCTCCTCCAAGAGCCCCTCATATGTTGCTGTTTCTTCAGGCAACACGCGGCAATTCCATTCACACTTGTGTTTCCATTTCTGTCCGCTGCCAACAGCCCCCACCCCTCAGCTGCCCCTACGTGGGCACATCGAATTCAAGGCATCTGAACCCAGAGGCAAAGTCTCTTCCCCGAAGCCCCCCACACCCAGTGCTTTTCTCTTCCGCCCCGTCAGACGGCAGCGCCACCTGCCAGCGGCTGCTTGGAGCCGGCTAGCCCGGCCTGGGGCGGCCAGTGCAAGCCGGGAACGGCAGATCTGGGCGGGCTCGGAGCCTGAGGGCGGCCTCACTGGCCCTGCCGGGGGCAGCTTAGCCCAGCCAGGCTGAGCACCAGGAACAGTGTGGCCCCTGCTGTGGTCATCCTTGGAGGACCCTCCCCGGTATTTCCTGAACAAATGTTGAACAAAAAGGCCAAGGGACCAGTTTCCACTGGGACTGTGGGGTCCAAAGCTCAGTTTCCTTCCTCGGCTTCTTTATTTAAACATGGTCCTCTTTTATGGTTTGCCAGTCAAGTCAACTCATTTTCTGCTAAACCCAACTGCGCTCACGGATAGAGGAAGGGCTCGGTGGCCTTGCCTCATGCCGCGCGCTGGTAATGATGCTTGAGATCATGTAAGTGAGATTGATGGCACAGCCGATTCCAGGCAGGCATGACTTTAAAATGCCCACTGGGGATCAGGCGTCAGGAGGGCAGGGCGGGTGCGCTCCGCTCCCCGCTGTGGTGGTGGGCACGGAGGGGCTGGCTGACACCACCTGCGTCTCATCACAGGGCGCACGGCCCCCATGCGCCACCCCCTCGCCCCAGAAACGTCTCGCAGCAGCAAGCCAGACGCGGATTCTGTGCACTGCCGCAAACATCACTCCAGGGAGCTGGTTGATTAAAACACCGCAACACGAGGAGCACGGGAGAGGGGCTCACCCTCCCAGCCTCGCTGCTCGGTCAGCGGCCGGGACACCTGCCGTGACCGTCTGTGAATAAACGGTGACAGATGCACAAGCAGCACCTCTGTCCCAACGCCTTCCCCGCACAGGTCACTTCGCCGACCAGGGAGGCGTTTCTGTCACCGAGGCTGCGAGTCTGAGAATGTGGATCCCCTTCACATCCCAGTGACCCAGTTGCAAATTAAGCCGGTGCAGCCTGCATGGACCAGCTCCCACGGCCAGGGGTGGGGCCCGGGTGACCCTGCCCCTCCTGCAGAACCCATGGCAACACCTTGGGTGTATTCGACACATCTCTGCCCACAACCCCTTTCCAGGCCTAAAGGGTCACTGTCTCATTATGGGTTGCATTATGTCCCCCCAAGATTCATGTGTTGGGAGTCCTATCCCCAGTACCTTGGAATGTAACCTTATTTGGAGAGGGGCTCTTTCTAGAGGCAGTCAGGTTGAAATGAAGACTTTAGGATGGGCTCTGATCCAATATGACTGGTGTCCTTTAAGAAGGAGAAAGCTGGACACAGACCAACGCACACAGGGAAGGCCATGTGGAGGTGAAGGCAGCGATCAGAGGATGCTTTCCGAGCCGATGAACACCAAAGATGCACAGCAGGCCACCAGAAGCCGGGGAGAGGACTGAGACTGACGCTCCCTCACCACCTCGGCAGGGCCCACTCTGCTGACACTTCCATCTTGGGCTTCCAGCCTCCAGATGGTGAGAATAAATACATTCTCAGGCCTCAGTCTGTGGTGCTTTGTGACAACTCTAGCAAATTAATACACATCTGCATCTCAATTTCCACTGAAGGGAAAGGCCTGCATTTTGAAGCATCAGGTGGTCCCAGCAGAGCATGAGGGCAAGGAGTTGCAGCCCTAGCCCACAGCTGTCATGGGAAAAAAGTACATCCACAAAAGGGCGTGGCACCAAGCACCTTCCAGGTCAGCAGGTTTCCACCTGACGCCCTGGGGGGAGCCATTATCTGGGCTACCTCCCAGGGGTGCTTCCTTGGCCCCCAACCCTACAACCCAGGGTATAGTTGGGGTTTTTCAACATGCAAATGTGCATTTGGGAGAAATCCACACACTCTTTCTACGAATCTTCCAGGGCCCCGAGCCCCCCAACCCAGGTCCCAATCCTGCCCCTCGGGACTGGTGCTGGGGACACAGAAGGCAGCTCTTCTGACAAGCCACAAACGGAGGTTCACACATTGTGCAATGTCCCACCCCAAAGCTATACCCCACCCAAACTTAGTGGGAGGCGCTCCTTAGAAAAGCCACAACCTCAGCTTTTCCACTTCTCAAGTGTGGCTGCCCATTAGACCACCTGGGGGAGCTTTGAAAACTTGGTACTTAAGTGCCAACCCCAGACCGCCTAATCAGAGACGTCAGGAACGGGGCCTGAACAGCAGTATGTTTCTAAGGCAGTTCAGGTACCGTCAGAGGTAAGAATTCCCACGTGAAACATATTCCAACTACAGTTGCTGTTAATTTTGTAGACATAACTGTATTATGTCTCCTGGAGAAGGTGATTTTCTTTTTTTTTCTTTTTCTTCTTTTAGTTGTTTTGAAATTGCATCTGGTAACAGATTTAGCAAGCACCTTCTCAGGCTGTTTGTTCCCTGAGGTCTGGGCTGTTTACATGACTCTGCCCTGTCTGAGCAAGAGTATCCACTCGCACCTACACCCCACCGGGAACCAAAGGCAGAGCAGCCTGGTTCAGCCCTGGGTCTGCCCATTTAACAGACCGGAGATGGGGCCACCTCTCCCCAGAGGCTCTGCCTCTGGGAATTCCAGATCTGCACAAGCCTGGCAGGAAGCAACATGTCGGCAGGAAGATATAGATTTTCTGTGGGATGTGTGAACGCAGGCTTGTGAGTGTGTGTGGGCACATGTGCTGCATGTATGCAGAAGGCTGTGTGCATGTGTGCAGTGGCATGGGCCTATGTGCAGGTTTGCATGTGTGTGTGTGGGCATACATAGGGTGTGCATGTACTCACATGTGGGTGCACATACATGGATGTGTGTCTGTGCATGGGGCAGGAAGTGTGCATGCTTGTTGGTACATGTGAGCGGTGAAAGAGACAGCAGCTGGTGGGTATGCATGTTTTCAGGGCCTCCCAGATGCAGCCACCCCACCTTCACTACTCTGGCCCTGTCATGAGCAGTGGCAGCCTTGCTGACCACCGGCTCAACGCCCGGGCCAAGGAGCAGCCAGGGGAGGAGGAAGTGTGCTGGGCAGGTAAGGACTCAGGGTGCAGGGTGAGGGGGGAGATACCCGGCATGGGCTGAGAAGCAGAAGAACTGAGTTAAATTCCCTCCTTTTAAAAGGACTTGTCAAGTATCTGATCTTTCATGAAGGATGAGTCCCTCCGTGTGATGTTTGGGCCCCTGCACATGCATGGAGAAAACTTCCCCATCCCTGAGGGAGCAGTTCTCACCTCTCTGGCCCCAGAAGATGTACGGTCAGAGGGGAGGAATCAAGCTGCACCCTGTTCAATAAAGGTGAATTCATTTAACCTTGAGGTGGGCGAGGTGTCGGTGATGCTGACAGAGGTGTGCCACACTCACCGTGGGCTCTGTACGTGGCAGGGCCTGGGTTGAGGGATCTGGACAGCCCCCACCTCCAGGATTCTTCCCAGTGCATCTTGGGGTCTTTGGTGGGCCAGGGACAAGGGCCCCCAGACTCTTGTTTGCTGCTCTGCCTGAGGCCGGTCTGGCCCCCGGCACCTGCAGCCCAGGCCATGCATCCACAAGTTCTAAAACCCCTTTGGCTTCCCACACACCAGGTCCTTCATCACCTCCGCACTCTGCACCATTCCCCCAACTGACTTTCCTGTAGGAAGTTTTGAGGCCAGGCAAAGATGCCTCTTTTCATTATTTGCAAACATTAGCTGCCTCTGCAGTGTTCTGTTCCACAGACGGAGCTGCTGTATCTCCTGAGCTCTGTTCAGAGAGATCCGGGGGTGGGCACAGTGCGGTGAGCTGCAGTGTGTGCTGGCGGGTGGCAGGCGAGCCTACCCGGCTCTGAAGTGGCCTACACAGTGTGAACAGCTTGGCCGACTAACAAAGTGCCCCCGGGTGAGAGCTAGAGTGAGGACCGCGCTGGCTCCCTCTCCCAGCAGGTTCAGCACCAGCACCCAGGGACAGCTCCCCGGCCAGCACCCTCCAGCTCAGGTGACATTCAGCCCGATGGGTGGAGGTGCTATTTCGAGGTGGCACCTCTGCCCCCTGAACCCATTGCCCCGACCTGGGATTGTGCTTCCCAAGACTGCCACAACCAGGCAGGCCCCTCATTAATTCCTGTCACCTTCTCCCCCTTCAAAGTGGGCCCCGTTCCACATCCTTGCCTACACGTACAGAGAGTGTTCCTCCCTGACAACACTTTTTATGTTTACTAGGCCTACTGGAGACAAGTGCATCAGCTGCATCAGCCTAAAAAGAGTGACTTCAGCAGGGTGGACTTCAAGCCACGGGGATGAAGACCTTCAGACCACTAAGTCATTTAGTGGCCTCCCAGGACCACCCAGTCTTAGCCTGGTGCCTCTCTCTGATGGAGGACACAGATGTTCTACTCATATTACTGGCAGACTCTAAGTGAGACGCAAAACTCCAGAGGCAGGTGTCCCTGGGCCCTACTGACCTAAAACTGTCGACGTCTCTGTCCGCACCAGCATCCTCCTCTTTCCAACACTCCTGCCACAGAGCATCGGCATTCACGGCCAGGACAAAATGCCAGTCAGAAAGACAGATACATCTAGAACCAACAGACCATCAAGACAAGGGGTGGGCTCTGGACAGCTTGAAAACCACCTGAGAGTGAGTTAACAGGCTGATGAAGAAAAGTGATTCACGGGCAAACAACACCGGGGCTTCTTTTAGTCATGCCCTGGGGCAAAGTTAGAACAGCTCACCCAAATGCCAGTGACAAGGAGGACTAGAAATCCACCAAGCCAAAATCCCCAACTACAAAGGAAAAGGCTGATAGCTTCGATTATATTAAAATTAAAATTAAAACCTCTGTCTCTCAAAAAAAATCATAATAAAAATTTAAAAGTTACAAAGACAAGCCACATATTAGAAGATTTTTAAACACACACACACAACTCACACAGGATTTTTTTTTTTTGCCCATAATATGATGAAAACTCCTACAACTCAATAAGGGAAAGAGAAACAACCCAACAGAAAAGTGGGCAAATGACACGAAGGGCTTTTTCATCAAGAGGAAAGGACAAACACAGGAGGTTTGGCCTCATTAGTTGCCGGGCAAATCGGAGTTAAACCATAACAAGATATCATGTGGTTCCACCTCACACCCTTGATTAGAGAGTCTGATGATGAGAGTGTAAAAGAATGTGACCCACTGGGTCCTACCCACGAAGGGACTGCACTGGTGAAACCACTTAGGATAACAACTGGTATTATCTTGTAAAGTGGAGTTTCCACACACTCTAAGTCCCAGCAATTGTGCACCTAAGCCTATACCCAAGAAAAACTCTGTTTACACCCAAGAGAAACTCTGAGGCAGGTACCACCAGGTGACATGTACAAGAATGTCCACCATAGCATCATTCAAAATAACTTGTAAAAATAGGAAAAAATGTCAGTAAAGATTGATAAGTAATTATGGTACATTTATACAATGCAATATACAGCAGTGGCAATAAATGAACTAGAACTACATGCAACAACAGGGATGAGTCTGAAACATAATAGTGGCTGAAGAAAGCAGGTCTCGAATACTACCTACAGTAGATGCTATTTTTACAAAGCTCAAAATCAAACCAAACCATATATTGCTTATGAATATAGAATATGTTAAAAAAAACGAAATTTTTTTTAAAAAGCACAGGAGTGATAAACACAAAAATCTAAGTTTCTGGTGTCCTGCAGGGGGAGGCAGAGGAACGGATGAGAGAAAGAGCCCCCAGCCGGACACACGCGTCCTGAGAATATTCTCGTTCTTAAGTCGGATGGCGGAGCCACAGGCAACCGTCCTATTCTTGTGCTTCATGACAGATCACATATATTTCTATGTACTGAATATCATATATTAAAAGAAGAAAAACTGTATGAATGTCCATATCTAGATGGTTAAAATAAACCTGATCATACTTGTGTGCGAATGCGCACACACACGCAGTCCTACCCACCTCTCATCGCCAGTCTCCCACCTCCCACACCATCAGAGGGACCCCGGAAAGGCAAGCACTGGGAAGGGGTGGGCAGCACTGGCCCACCCCTTACCCTCCAGGTCTTACTGGCCCCCAGCTGCCAGAAGAGGCTCAGGAAGAGACACCCCAAGGCTGTACCAAGCCATCAGGATGACAGGCAGAGGGGATCCCATCTTTATGATGTGTCAGTTCCATAGGCCAGTATTTGTCAGCCCCTGAATGCAAATACTGGGGCCCCATCGGACAGAGACGGAGACCAGAACGCTGTCGGAACAGCCCTGTGCAAACAGGTTTCCGTAGTGTGTCCCAAACACGCCAGCCATCGGCATGGAGGAGGAGGGGGTGGGAAGCAGACGGAGCAGGTGCAGGAGGAAGTCAGGAATGTCCCTAAGCAGGTACCCCCTTCTGCCCTCCCCTCACCTGGCACTCACCTCTGCAGCTCCTTCAGGGACACTGTGATCCGCAGGCTGTGGCCCAGGACGTAGAGAGTAGCCAGGATGTCTGCCCACTGCACCATCTCCCCTAGAGGCCCACCCTTCAGCACCCTCGGGCTGAACACGTCCCCGGACTCCTCCGTTAGGAAGCCAATGTGAACGAGGATCTGGGGGGACACAGAGGGTCAGCATGGAGGAGCGCTGGCACGTAGCCTGCCACCCCCCGGGAGACCCGGCCAGCAGCAGACAGTCTCCGGGCTGTGCCCAGGAGGGCCCTTTCTGGCACCAGAGCACAGTGGGGGGACCAAGAGGCAGAGTGACCATGCTGGCACTGGAGATACAGGGGAACACGGTGGCCACATCCTGCCCTCAAGGTGCTTACATTCAGATGGAAGAGGTAGACAACAGTAAACACAGACAAGAGATAATTTCATGAAATGATAAGGACTCTGAAGAAAATAAACAGGGTGATATGAGAGTCAGGTAAATGTTTACTGGATGGATGGATGGATGGACGGAGGGATGGGCAGATGGATGGATGGATGGGCAGATGGATGGATGGACGGAGGGATGGGCAGGTGAATCGACAAACCTCCCCGAAACAGGTCACGTTATTCTCAACATTTCAGGCAAATGTCATGACTTTTCTGCCAAGATGTCCAGGGGACACAGGACCCCTACGTGGAGGGCCTTCTCATTCTATCCCAAACCTGAAAAGGGTCAGGGGCCACCACATGCATCTATCCTGACTCTGCCTCCTCCTGCCCCAGAGGAAATTCAAATAAATTCAGTAAAACTCTTTTGAGGGCAGTGCCCTTAGAGGCCTGGGGCCCCCTTCCTCAGCTCCCGGAGCTTAGCTCCCTGAATGCACAGAAGGATAAGATACCTGCTTCTGGTCCCTCTGGACGCCGCCCAGCTTCCGTGCCAGCTGCTGGGCAGCCAGCACCCACTGTGCTGTGAGCCGCTTGGTCCGTCTCTTCATGAAGATTAGAGATTCCTTCCCGCTGCCCATCAGCTCCAGGAGGTGGGACAGGTTGCTCCGGAAAACTGCCTGGACAAGAAGCAGGCCCTGGTTATCTCTGCCCTCAGGTCTGCAGCCATGCCACCACCACCACCCGCTGCCCCCCGACCCCTGCCTTACGAGGGGCTGTTCTACCTTCTCCTGCTCTTTCTAGGATTTCCACCAGCCCCCACCCTTGGGCAGCCCTGCTCTCACCCCCAACATTCATCCCCCAGCCAAGCTGTTCCAGCCCAGTCCACCCCGATGAGCCCCGTTCCCCAGCCATCAGGCATGGTCAGCTGTGACAGTTCCCAGGGACCCCAGCTGCTACAAGGAGGCAGTGAGGGTGTGGTCAGAGCTGGGCTCAGGCTGCATGCAGCCAGAGTAACCAACTGCCTTGAACAAGTCACCTCAACTCTCGGGTCTCAGACTCGTCATCCACTGGGAGGTTCAAAGACAAATAACATGTCCAGCACACAGGAGCCCTCAGTGAGTGACTATTATTACTATTACTCCAGTCCATTAAGAGGGTGCCTCCAGCACCCAAGCTGGCCCTTCACATAGGCCCAGCTCTACAGCATCCCCAGAAAGTGGGATGGGCAGCGTCAGGCTGGTGTCCGGGACCTGCCCACCCATCGGGTAGGCCTCATTTTCCCGGGGGCGAAGGGTTCCCTGCTGCAGTCTCCCAAGGATGCCTGCCTGGGGAGGCCAGCTGACCTGTCCACCAGCCCTTGCTGGCCCACCCGCCTCCTAGGCCTACCTGGACTTTAGGGAGGGACTTGGGGGCCGTCTGACTGGCTGTCTGGTTCCTCCAGGGCAGCGGGGGACAGAACCACTCGACTTCACTGAGGTAGACGAGGAAGGAACACTCGGTGCCATCCACCCCAAAGAAGGCGTAGCAGGGGTCAGAGGTCCAACGGGCTCGCATCCACTGCAGAGAGGGCTGGCCTGGACCAGGGCACCAGTCCGCCCCCCACACCCTCGGCAGGCCCCCCATGCGCGGGTCCCTGGGGACCCCGAGGTCACCCAGGACAGAATACACAGCAAGGGGCAGAATCAGAGAAGAGAGACAACCAGGGCCCCAAGACCCAGCCCTGTGTCCTGGCAGCTGAGAACCTCAGACAAGGCCAGGCCGGATGCCCTCCCCCCCCCAGGAAGAGGGGCACCCTGGGAGAATAAAGTCTGGTCAGGATGCACGAGGACAAATGGGGGTGGTGGGGGGCAGCTTGGGGCCTGGCTGGTCTCTACCGGGAACAGGATTTGGCTGAGGCCAAGGTCAGGAGCAGCCTGTGAGGAGGCAAGGGCCTGAGGCCGGGACAGGACCCACCCACAGTGGTCTCCACGTGGGAACCGAGGACAGAGGCCACAGGGCCAGCACCCCGCCCTCCCGGGAATTCAGGACTAGTGAGGAGCTGGTTCTTACAACTGTGCCCACAGGAAGACAGACTTCCTGCAGGAGGTGGGCCCCCGAGGTGGGGCCCGAGAGGCTCTCTCAGTCCTGCTGGTGGGAGGGATGCGGAGGGATGGGGAGAGAGAGACCCCCTCAAGAGATCCACCCCTCATTGGAATTTGTTGGGAATCAGTCTGCTGATGGTGGCGGCACACATAAATTCAATAGTTTATGTGCTGCAAGAAAGTACTAAAAACCTTGAAATACAACTTATCCTGGGGAATGTGGGTTGGTGGGCCAGGAGATGGCCCAAGCAGAGAAGCTGTTTCCCTGAGGTCGGCCTCTGCCAGCCAGTGCCCGGGTGAGGGTCTGGGGACTGGCCCAGACGCCCTCACTAAGGGACATCCCCACCAGAAGCAGAATCCCAGCGCGTCTGGGGCCTGGCCCTCCCCCTCTCCCACCCACAGCCCCCCCCCACACCACCACCATCCCCGAGCAGTCAGGGAACTTGGGGTCACTGGGTGCCTCACACTGGTCCCGCCGGCCTTCAGACACTGTACAGAGAGAAAAGGCCAACCTTTGAGGATGTAGGTCCAGGGAGGCGCCGACGGGGGAGGTGTGAGAGTGGGTGGGAGGGGTCGTGTGGGGGCACACACTGCCCTCGCCTGAACTTCCTCACCCGAAAGGCTACCTGCCAGGGAGTCTGCAGGCCTGGGCTTCCCCCTCTACCACCCCACCACCTTCCTGAGCGCTTCAGAACTGGTGAGGGGCTGGCCTGAATGGCCGCAGCCCTGATGTGCCCCAACTTGCTGAGGGCGCAGAGATAGGGCCTGCAGTCCCAGCCTACTGCTCAACCACATCGAGAAAAACAGAGAGGGCCAGCTCAGCTGGGGACTCCAGGGGCTCTGTCCTCCCTCCAGGACGGGTGGGGGTGAACCCCAAGTCACCCCACTGAGAGCCTGGGGTCAGGCTCCGAGGAACCAGGCGGCCGCTGTGCGGAGAAGTCGGGACCCCACCCGGACGGCCCAGCCCCCAGCCCACCCTTGCTGTGTAGGAGCAGGCTGTGGCGCAGGATCCGGTCCACCTTCACGGCGATGTCCGAGACGTTCTGGGCGATGGCTTGGATCCGCTCCATGAGGCCGGCCCCAGGGGGAAGCCTAGGGGCAAGAAGCCGGTGGTGAGGCAGCAGGGCCTGCCTGGTGGCCTTCCCAGGAGGGCCCCAGCCCACGAGCAGCCAGCCGCAGCGGGCCCAGCCTGCTCCCAGTGCCCAGTGCCCAGTGCCCAGACACCACCCTGCAGTGAGCCGGAAGTAGTGACGGATGAAGCTGAGTCAGGAGATGGAGCAGGCCAGCCCCCCGGCCTGGTTCTCTAACGGTGCAGCACACAAAGTACAGGCAGGTGGGAAGCGCGCATCTGCCTGTACCAGGCATGTCTGTGTTCGCATCCACGTGTGCAGGCGCCAGGCGGGCAGAAGGGCAGGGCCTGAGGCTGACGCAGGTGGAGGGATGCCACTGCAGGCCTGGACAGGACCTGTCCAAGGTCCCCGGGGTGACAGAGCCTTTTCACAGGCACAGCTGGCCGCCCCGGCTCTGTTTCCCTACTTCCTCCCAGAAGGGCTGTATCGTGCCAAAATAAACTCCACTCAAAGCAGCCTGGGACTCGACAACTATTAAGCCTCTAGTAAATTATTGTTGGGTTTCTGAGAATGAATTCTTCCCAGAAACGAGTTTACTGCCAGAGACATTCACAGACCTCTACTCCACCAATACTCGGGTTGCCTTTATTTCCAGGAAATTTATTTCCTGGTGTTGATTGCTACTCAACTCTCAGAGAAGTTTATTAGACATCATACACAGCATTTACCTCATTTGCAAAAACTACTGAGATGGATCTTACTCTGCTGGCCCATGAGTCTCAGAGCAAGGAAGGCGCGGAGGGCCTCTCTCCAGGAAGTGGCTTCCTTCGTGAACCCATTAATTCTGTTCCCTCTGATCCCCACCTTGCCCTGGCTTTGAAGGCCTGTTTTAAGCTCCGTTTATCCCTTTACACGGATTGGGCCTTCACTGCCGCCCAGAACGGGAATGATATGAAGGAGGATTCCTCTCGGGTCTGCACACCCCGAGAGCTGCCCACCAGAGAAGACACGGCACCAACCCTCCGCAGCCGCCTGCGCCCTCGGGCCAGCCTCCCCTCCACCTTCTACAAGGACAGGAAGGGCGGCTAGTGCAGGAGGCGCTAGGGGCCAGGCAGGGTGGAGACAAAGGGAAGAAGATGACAGGAAAGGGGAGGGGAGCCCTGCACACACACACACACACGGGCACACACACACAGGGGCACACACACACACACACACAGAGGCACACGTGCACACGGGATCTGGGGGGAGAGGACAGCCATCCTTGGCTTCCTTGGTGTGCAGACACAAGGCTCCAGCCTCTGTCTTGGTCTTCACTGGGCTTTCTGTGAGTCCAAATGTCCACTTCTTATGAGTCAGCAGTCGTTGGGTTAGGACCCACTCTGATCCAGTATGACCTCATCTTAATTTTTTTTTTGACTTGAAACAATTTCATTTTATTTATAGTTTATGGGATATTTCTCAGTGCCACAGAACTTGAATGACTGTTTGATCTCATCTTAATGTGATTACATCTGCCAAGACCCTATTTCCAAATAAGGTCACACTGACCGGTACAGGGTCCAGACATACCTTTCTGGAGAACACCGTCTAGCCCCCAACAGCTTCTGACAGGATTACAAACAGGAGTGAGGGGAACAGGCTTAAGGGACCACACTTCTTTGGCTCAAAAAGTCCTCAGGCAGGAGGAAGAAGGAATATTTCTCCTTGACCTTCAGACTGTCAAGGAGTGCTGTCAGGAAGGGACGTCAGCTGGTCCCACTTGGCAAGAATGCAGGAGGAGATGCGCTGTGTGACCCTGAGCAAGTCACTCAGCCTCTCTGTGCTTCAGCGGTCTCATCTTTTAAAATGGAGATGAGAGCGGCCCCTCCCTCACAGCCATGTGAGGCCTGACGGAGAGGTGTGAGCCCGCCGACCAGCAGCGCCTGCAGCCTGCATGAAATCCGCACTAGGTGTTAGCCATCATTACTGCTAATGAGGGGGCTGGCTGAAGCTGCAGCAAAAGGGACTTGGGCTAGACCAGGGTTTCTCTGCCCTTTTCACTATCGCCCCCGCTGGGAGACTTTTGAGACATTCCCACCTTGAAATGTTAAAATCATGGATAGTCTGCTGGGCTGCTTGCCCACGATGCCCATGGAGAGCCACACACCACTGGAATATCTAAGACTGCTCCCCGAGAAGCCACTTTCACCCTACTGGGGGTGATGTGAGCCCACGGAGAATGCCTGGGTTAGACCGGAGAAGGAATGCGCTGACTTTGATGTCTGTCGGTCCTGGAATAAGTTCCCAATAGGAGCTGTGGAACTGCTTTCCCCACCCAGGTGTGGCCATCTCGGACAATGCCCTGGCTGGGGGAACTATTTAGAAACCGAAGGCCACAACCTAATGGCAGAACGCAGGCTGCCAGGGCAGGGCTGGCACTGACTTCGGGCAGCTGAGGCACACAGGGTGCTCCTCGCAGGGGAAGGGCAGGGTGTCCCTCCCCGCTTCTAACCAAAGACCCAGGGCCACAAGCCACCCCTGTGGGGCACCAGCCAGGGGTCCTGCCAGGCTCCCCAAGGCTTTGGAAGGGACCTACCCAACTTCAAGCCCTCTTGAAGGTGTCCCTCCCTCAGGCTCTGCCCCATCCACCCTGGGCACAGCTCGGGGCATGGTGTGAGAGATTGGCTTGAAACCCCCAAAGGAGACCTGAGTCCTCGAGGTCAGGGACATGCTTCCAGATGGAGAGTCTGGCACTGCCCAGCAGGGGCCGCATGCCCAGGGCTCCATCACTGTGTTGGGTTGAGTAGTGTCCCCCCAAAATCCACATCCATCTGGAACCTCAGGAAGTGACCTCATTTGGAAACAGGGTCTCTGCAGATGTAATTATTTAAGATGAGGTCATCTTAACTAATTAGATGGATTAGTTAACATGACCTCATCTGGATTAGTTGGCCCTAAATTCAATTACCAGTGACCTTATAAGAAGGCCACGTGAAGACACGCAGGAGTAGAGGCCACGTGACGGTGGGAGCAGGTGCGTTTGCTGCCAGGGAAGCCAGCAGAGCTGAAGGAGGCGCTGAAGGAGGCGGCCCTGGAAGCTTCGGAAGGAACGAGGGCTGCTGATACCTACATTTCGGACTTCCAGCCTCCAGAACTCAAAAAGAACAAAATTTCTGTTGTTTTAAGCCACCCAGTTTGAGGTCTTTTCTTGTGGCAGTCCCAGGTCACTAACACAACCACCACCTACAGAACTGAGAGAACCAGTTTCTAATCCATCATGAAGACAGTCCAGGCCTCTGGCCCTCCTGCTGTCAGGAACTTCTCTCCAAACCACACTTCTTCTAAAGCCCAGGCTTAATCCTGCTGCTACTTTCAGGGTGGATGAGGGACTGTGGGGGTGCGCTTTTGAGTCTCAGGCCCTGGCTCAGCGACGCTCCACGTTATTCAGAGGTTCACTAGAAAGAGTGAGGGCTGAGGAGTGAGAGGCCCTAGATTCAATTCCTGACTCTACTGGACAGCTGTGTGACCTTGGGCAAGTTACTTAACCTCCCTGAACTCAGGAGTCAGTGCCTATAAAATCTGAGTCATCCCAACTCCACAGAGTGATTGCCAGAATCAGACATAAGGCTGAATGTAAAGTTCGGCACACAGTAGGTGCTCAAAAAATGTTTGAGACGCTTTCATTCCCTACCTACAGCAGTCACCCCATCCCTGGCTAAAAGCATCATTCAGTCTAACTACAGAGCAAAGCATTTTACTTTCTGGAGGACTCAGCCATGTTCATATTATAAACATTTTTGCATAAAACATAACACTAGCAAGGGCTTTAAATAGTGCAGATGGCATCTGTCTGATTTAACAAGTTCAACTTGTTCAAAACAGAATTACTTGGCATCACTTATTATACTGGACTTAACATTTGCACAGCACTTTTCATTTTCAAATAATATATGATTAGTCTCCTTTCCCTGAGAAGCTTTTTAAAAAATGACAATAACAGTAGCTGCCATGGGGCCTCAAACCACAGCACGCGTATGACCAGGGAAAGGCCCACGTTGGAAAAAGAAAAAGGGGGAGGGACTGGGGAAAGGGTGTGTGGCTGCCTGCGGCCATGGAGCGCAGGGAAGACCAGAGTCATGGTGCGCCGCAGTGGCGGCGTGGCTGACTTCTCCACCAAGTCCAAAGGGTACAGTGCCAGGGCCCACAGTGCTTTCGGGAACCCACAGAAATGCTTTAATCTCTTTAAAAATCAGGAAAACACTGTAGGTGAAGGGAAATGTTTTAATATATAATATTAATACATTCATCTTCATACCAATGAGGTCATAAAATATGACATTGTTATTGGTGAAATCGTGTGCCCCCCCCAAAAAATTCGTATTTTGCAGTCCTAACCCCAAATATGACTCTTTGAAAGTAGGGCTGTTTCAGATGTAATCAGTGAAGTTGATACGAGGTCATACTGGAGTAGGGTGGACCCCAATTCCAATATGACTGGGGTCCTTATTAAAAGGGGAAATTTGGACATAGACACATATACACAGAATGCTGTGAGAAGACTGGAGTTAAGTTGTCACAGGCCAAGAAACTACCAGAAGCCAGGAGAAGGGTCTTCCTGAGAACAGATCCTCCCTGAGAGCTTTCAAAAGGAACACAGCCCTGCTGACAGCCTGCCGATGCCCCATCTCAGACTTTAACCTCTAGAACTGGGAGACACTAAATTTCTTCTGTTTAAGCTACTGAGGTTGTGGTGCTTTGTTACAACAGCCCTAGGGAACTAATACAATTTTTAGTATTTTTACTAGAGGCAGGGCCGGTGAAGTCCTGAGGCAGCCCACGGAGCCAGGGCTTCTCCTAGATGTTAGGAGGATCAGAGAAAAACATTCTGTGGATTATAATGATAATGAAACAGCCAAGGGGTGAGCGCTCACTTGCCAAGCTCATTAGGTACTGTCTCATTTCATTCGCTTGAAAACACCAGGAGTCCTTTTAACGGCCCCATTGTACAGATAGGAAACCAAGACAGAGCAAAGCTGAGTTACTTGCTCAGGGCCACGCAGCTGCTTCGAGGGAAAATCAGGTTCCAGCCAGGCAGCCTGGCCCAGGCTGGAATGGTCAGCTGTGGCTGGCCACGGGGGGTAGGTGGGGAAAGGGGCTCCTAGTGAGGCTGAGCACCAAGGTGGGCCTTCCAGACAAACGTTTGGACACTGTAGTATTTACAGGCCAGTACAAGGGCCGCGGTCCTTTGTCCTTAGTATGGGAAGCAGTCTGGACCACAGATGGAACATGGACTCAATAAATGAGAAAAGGCTGCCCTGAGACACAGCTGGGTTGCATTTCCCCTACATGCAGGGCAGGTGGTGCCAATAAGTGGGTTGTGAGGCAGGCGGGAATGCGCCCGTTCACCTGGAAGGGGTCTGGGCATGGGGTGGGCATGGGGGCAGGACCGAGGCTGTGCCTGAGCAAAAGGCCAGGCCCTCCGTGGTCTAAGGAGTGACATCATGGGGCTGAGACCCTCAGCACTGTTTCTACCAGGATAACTGCCAACACCCCCCTAGAGTCCAGGCAGAAGGAATGTCCCTGGCAACATCCATACTTATGCTGTAGGGCCTGTTACCAGGTACAAACTAGGATTCTGTGCCCAGACAGGGGCCCTGCCCATTGCACACACACCCCTTCCTCCCCCCAGCACAGTGACAGAGCCTCTAACACTCCCACTTGTAGCATATTTTAATTTCTTTCCTTTTTTATCTTTGGTGCATGCGTCTAAAAAGCAGCGGGTGGTTAACCCAAATGAGCCTGTGGAATTCTGGCAGGGCGGTGTGCATACGAATATGAAAGTGAAGACCCAGGGCTGCAGGAGAGGGGGCTGGGGAGCTCAGAGGCCCTGACTGTGTGCCTTCTGTGCCTTCTCACCAGGGGCCGCTCAGCACCACGCTCTACTCTGGGCACAGAGGAACCCGGGAGATTCAAAGGCAGGCCCAGTACAGGAGGCAGCTCTCATTCCACTGCTCTGAGGAGTAAATATGATGCACCTGGCCTTGCCTGCAGCGCTCACTACTGGGTTTTAGACCTCACTGGCACAGCACCTGTTATTACTGAGGCGGGCCCTCAAAGTCAGGTCCCGCCCCTTTGGGCAGGACGCAGCCCCCAGCGGGAGGGACAGATGGACATCTGGAAGCGGGGAGTCTTCCCTGCCCGGGTGGGTCTGGGAGGCTGAGGAGAGCAGTCTGCCCCTGCTGGGAGATCAGCCTTGCGCTGCCCCCTCCAGGCCTGGGACACCCTGTGGGCCTCGGCTTCTGGCTGAGGTGGCTCTGGCCAAGGCCTCCCCACTTAATCCTGTAGGTAGAGGTCATTTCTGAGCCAGGCCATGGGCACAGCAACAAGACGACAGTGAGGTTCTTGGGCCCCAACCTATAGACTGTGGTGCCAAGTGGGGCAGAAGAGATGGACCTTCTGCATTATCAGGACGCTCTGAGGGTGGGCAGGGCTGACACGCCAGCCCACAGGGTCCCATCATCCCTCCCAGCCAGGCAGAGCCCACCCCCCACAAACGTGGCAGGCATGCCCCCTGGGGCTCTGCAGAACCCAGTTCTTTTATCTGTGAATCACCTGCTTAGGCAGGATCTTCTTCATTGAGCCAACGGTCAAGATCAAAAGTTGTAAGTACCCAGTCGAGGGTGGCCGCAATATTATTTATTGTCTCATTAATTCGTACCTCAGTAAACTTTTGCAACAAAGTCCATTGGGAACTGGAACATAGCCCTGGGGGCTGAGGGTTACCCCAGACGTGGCACTGGCTGGAAGAGGCCCCTGATCTCTCTCCCCCAGTAAAGATGCCCACAGAGGCCCAGGCCAGCCTGAGACAAAGAGTTGGCAAAGAATCCTGGACAGGGGTGGGCAGGGGGGAAGCAATGTCCTGGGACCTGCACGCACCTCTGTGCCAGCCCGTCCTTGTTCCCGCTGCATTTGCAAAATAGTTAAGGGCACGAGACCCAGATAGCCAGGTACAAACCAGGAATTCTTTGCACACCCACCAAACACCAGGCATTCCACGAAAACAATCAGTTCTTACTTAGAAGGTAAAGGGAGGCAGGTCAGGCCTCCGGTTGTCCTACCACCCACCTCCAGGGGACCACCTGAGAGTGTCTGAAGCTCCCCTGATATCCCATGGTATTTAAGGAGGCCCTTGCTCTAACATCCCTCACCGGTACCCACCTGCAGGACCGCCAGCCCCTCTTGCTCGGGCACAAGTGGCCTCCTGGAGCTGGCTGGCCTCCGAGCCTGTCCCTGGTGTAGCCAGTCTCTGTGCACTGCTACAGGGCCCCCCAAGGACATAGCCAACTCCACAGGCCACCCACCAGCCACAGGGCACTCTGCTCCCTCCACCACCCAGGGCCAGGGGCTACAGGCCAGGGCTGAGCCTGGAACACTGGCTCCCACCGGTGGCAGCCAGTGACTACTTCTCTTAGGACACCGGCTCCACTCGTCAACTCGCTGCAGGGCAGGTCGCCAAGAGGCCCCCCGAGTCTCAGGCTCCTCCTGCAGTCCCTGGGGGCAATCACCCTTCCAGCCCTCATCCCCCTGGCCTCTAAAAGAGCTCTCCAGGATGCCTCGGGAAGGTTTAATTTCAGGTTCCTCCCATGATTTATGAGGGTTGCATTCAATGAATGGGTATTGATTTCCAAGCAGCTGGCCAGCGTGCTTGCTGGGAGTTGTTATTTTATTATGAAACTGATCGCTTTCCTTTTAAAACAGGAGACTCTGGTACACAGGTGCCTGCAGACACAAACACATACAGTGAGACCTATGTCACCAGGTACAAACCGAGAATTCTCAAGGGTCATGGGTGGGGAGACATGCTCTCTCTGTCTGTCTCTCTGCCTCCCTCCCACATAGTTCACAGGACATAAGAAACCACTACCCAGGTGTCCAACCTTCCCTGCCTTTTTACTGCTCTCCTTCCGAGCTTCAGCCCCCCCCACACCCCCATCCAGAGCCCCTGATGCTGGAGGAGCGGGTGAGTGGGACTCCAAACAGGACCAAGGATCTGCCAAGCAGGAGCAGAGAGGACTCCTCTCCCTGCATCGATATAATACATAGACATACATATTTATATCAGATAGATAATAGATGAGGTAAACAGATGATGATGATGAAGATAGATAGACAGATACATAGATAATCTCCCCACTCTTGATGGGAACAGAGCTGCAGTGAGGCTGTCTGTGGTTCCATCACTCTGGAAGGGATTCATGCCCCAGGAATGGAGCAAAGCTGGGTGTTGAAGCTGTGCTGGGGGGACACAGCGGGAGCAAGACTCCAGCCCCCATGCCACCCCAGGGTCTGGGCTTCTCCTGGAAAATCTTTTCTTAATATCTTATATGTATATTTGATTGAAGACACATTGAGATCATACTGTATATGTCTCATGTCTTGCCTCTTTTACTTAGATTGCATGAATGCATTGTCGCTCATTAAATATTTTGTAAAATATGATTTTTAGTTATATTTCATCCTAAGATATGTATCCATACGGGATGGACCATTTTCCTATTGTCTTCTTAATAGTAGTGTACAAATGTGTCCATGTGGCTGTACTCTCAATGATGAAAGTCTTATAATTAAAACATATTTGCCAGTTCAATAAGTTAAACTATTTCTTAAAAGTGGAATTTTTATTAGTATGAAGGTTGAAATTTTTCACATAGCCTTTGTCCTGTTAAATATTTTCTCCTCAGATTCTGCTTTGTTGCATGTAAATATTGCCATCGTGTGATAATGAGTTAAAAGAAATACATATTTGGTCATTCAGATGACCAAATATATATTTCTCAGGTATACTGGTCTTCATCCACAGCTCCTGCAAACACTGCAGTCTTAAAGATGCAATGGGTGTTTTGCCATGTTACTGAGAGAGTTTTGGACCCCCACCCAAGGGCAGGGGCTGGAGGCTGAATCAGCCAGTGGCCAATAATTTAGTCAGTTGTGACTATGTAATGAAGCCCCCACAAAACCCCTAAGAAGAGCTCGCTCTCCCTCCCTGCTCTGCTCGGTTGGATCCTGCTTCTTGGTCGGAGAGAGCGTCTAAGCTTGGGGAACCAGAACGCCTCCACGAGCCACTGAGCCGGGCCCCAAGCTCCCCGAGGACAGAAGGTCCTTTATTCAGGACCTTGCCCTCTGTCTCTCTTCATCTGGCTGTTAATTTGTATCCTTTATTAAACTGGTAAACCTAAGTGTTTTCCTGAGTTCTGTGAGTGGCTCTAGCAAATTAATGGAACCTAAGGGGGAGGCCATGGGAACCTTCAATCTGCAGCCAGTAGGTCAGAAGCACAGGGAACTGTCTGGGGCTTGTGGCCGGTGTTCTCTAGTCAGGGGTGGAGGGCAGTCCTGTAGGACGGAGCCCCTCACCTGGGAATCTGGTGCTGTCTCCGGGCTGACAGCATCAGAACTGAGTTGCGTTCTTGGACACCCTGCTGATGTTCAAGAATCACTGGGTGTAAATATGTGTGAGAGACCCCCTCCCACATACTTACAAACACTGAACTCGGTCTGGGTGCCCAGATGGAATTATACTACTATTACTGCTGGGTGTGATGTTATGGTTATACATATACATAGGGAAAAAACACACCATTGCTTTTGGCGTTGGGCCAAAAGGTTTAATCGCACATCTAAACCTTCTTGTCATTTGTGTTTTCTAGACAGGTTTCACCCTTTCTTTTATTTTTAATTTCTGAGACATTTGGTTTCAGGCCTGTCTTACAAATGGCATATAATTGGATGATGAGAATCTTTTGTCTTGTTGGGGATGTTTAACCCATTCACATTTATTGTAGTATTTGATAAGTTTCTGCCCTGGAGGGCTGACTGACCTCACCCAGCCACCAATCCCTCCCCACTTAGTCTAGCCTCTCTCCAGCCCTAGAGCCAGACAAACTTGCACACTGTCCACTGTGAGGCTCTCCTGGTAGGAAGGGACACATCCAAGGGCTGAGCCCAGCACAAGGGCTAGGGGAAATGAGGCATGTCTTTTAAAATTGAACCCAAAGTTGACCCTACCCACCCCCTAAACTCAGACACAGACCCCCAGGAAGGTACCTCTCCCTGGCCACAGAGCCCTGATAGCATAGAGACAGCCAGGGATGTCTAGAAGCATTTTTTAAAGCTTAAAAAAAAAAAAGGAATAAAAACCTCATCTCATTACCCACACACAAGAATTCTGATGTTTCTCTTTTCTGCCATCTCTTCTGCACTGTTTTATTTTTGTTGAATTCTACAGTTAGAATCTGACTCTATTTATAATTACATAACCTGCTTTTTCATTTTTTCACTTAGCATTTCCCTATGAACATATCTCCAGTGCCTGCATGGGCCCCACCAAGGAGAGGGGTCTTGACTGTCTACAGGTTCCTCACCAGCTGGCATTTAAACTGTTGCTCAAACTTTTTGAAACTATAAAAAGGCCACAATGACCAAGATATTCATAAAACTGTTTCTAAGTTAAAGTTTTTTTTTTCAGATGGATCCCAGAATGAAGTATCAGGTCCAAAGGTGTGACCATGTTTATGATTCCCCGCCCTCCTAGCAGCCAGCCCGTGGGGTTCAGCCCACTTACACCCCCAGAGACAGCAGCTGAGAACTTGAGATTCCCAAAGGTCCAAGCTTCCCAGCGTTCAGAATGGGACCTGACGCCCAGCTCGATAGGATGGGGCTGGCCAGATCCACGCGTGGCTTCTATCTCCCTGCCTGGCCCAGCACCATGGCCATTTACAAGTCCTCAGATTCACACTTAACAGAGCACCTGGGCCCCCAACCATCCTTCTTCCCTTCCCCCCCACCCACCTCCTTCCTGTCTTCTTTCCATAAGAACTTATTAAACTTGCCCAGACCTGAAACAGCAAAACTGCTGCCCTCACATAGCACACAGTCCAGCGCAGCAGACAGACAATGAGCAGTCACGTGATGAAAATACACAGGGTGTGGGTGGGTGATAAAGGAAGAGGGACAGGAGGGTGGGGTGCAGTTTGGAATAGGTCACCAGGGAGGGCCTGACTGGTGACTTTTAAGTGAAACCTGGAAGGAGGGGAGGGGGAAAACCTAGGAGGGAGCATGAAACTGGCTCTTCCACCCAGCCAATCTGAAAAAAGAGCATTCCAGATAGGGGGCCAGCTGGTGCAAAGGCCCTGTGGCCAGCAGGAGACCCCTGTGCTGCAAGAACAGTGAGGCGGCCTGTGAGCTGAAACCAGCTGAACCGACTGGGAAGACAGCAGGGGAGGAGCCAGAGACAATAGGGCCACAGGCCACCAGAGGACTCTTTCCTAAGTGAGATGGGGAGCCATGGGGGGTGGGGAGCACAGGAGGCACCTAACTGATATTTTAAACAGTCCCTCAGGCTGCTGAGTTGGGAATTGATGGGAGCAGGCAGGGGTGGCAGCAGGTGTGAGAAGAGGTGAGATCTGGGTGAATTCTGAAGGTGGAGAATTGGTTGATGGCCTGGACGCAGGTGAGAGAGAGAAATCCAGGGCGACTCTGAGGTTGGGGATCCAAGCAATACAAATGCCGACATGGACACGGCCTTGGGTCAGGAGGGCTGGGAGAGGGGGGTCTTGGGTACGCCCAGGAGACGCTGCCTTTGAGACATTTCTAGGACCTCTAGGCTGAGGGGCAGGTGGATAGTCGAGATGAGTTCAGGACTGTGGCCACAGCAGGAGACACAGATGGAGAAGTCTAGAGTCTGCAGATGGGTTTCAGAGCCAGCAAGTTCAGGGTCTGCTCCCCCCCACTAACAGGTTCTCCAGCCACTGAGCAGGACCGGTCTGGCCCCCCGGTCGCCCTCCCTCAGCCCACAGCTGGGTGCTGCAGGCAGCTTTGCTCATCAACCCCGCACCCCACGCACTGCCGTCCGGAAGCCTGGCTCTATCTACCTCGTCCAAACATCCCTTCCCTACGGGCTCACCCCACACTCCCCCTCCTCTGGCCCAGCTTGGCCAGCTGGCCCCTTCTCTCTCTGCTCAGGGAGTGGGGAGGCAGATGAAGAGTCCTTCCTGGCGCCCAGCAGGGTTGGGGGGCCCCTCCCCGCAGCGGTATCTCTGACAGGAGGGGGAACCTGCAGCTCACGTGATGCAACATGCAACGTGCTCTCGGCCACCCAGCCGGTCAGCAGCCAGGATCCAGACCAGGCCTGCCCGTCACCCACAGGCCAGGGCAGGGTTTGCGTGACTTCTCACACAGGCTGTCCTGGTGCTCCCCAGCCGCCTGTGCACAGCCATGGGGTGCGGCTCCCTCTCCCCAAGAAAGTCAAGCAGTCTTCACGGACAGGGCTCCAACGTGTCTCTGTGTCCTCTCTAACTCTTCCTGAAACTTCCAGCCCAGACTCTGCACACAGTAGGCATTCAACAGACAGGGACGGACTCCAGGCAGACAGCCTCAAATTTCAGTCATCTTTGCTACCGCAGAGAAGCCTTACGGAAAAGGCCGAGATCACTACTATTTGGCTTCAGGGATGTGTAATATGATGTCATTTGCAGCAAACCTGAAAATAATCCCTAATTATGTTTTCCTAGGCTAAAAAAGCCAATTTGTTTTCCCGGAGGACAGCCGGCCTCTGGGGGACCAGAGAGCCATGGGTAGGAGGTGACAGCTCAGAAGCTTCGGAAGGGGACGACGAGGATGTCATGAGGTCGATCTTTTTAGGCCACAGACCATTTCAAAGTGAGGAGTCTCAGTGAAGGTAACGGAGACTGTGCTGGAAACAGCAGCAGGTGCACCTGCAAGATTCTTGCCTGTCTAGCTCCAGGTTGGTCAGCCCGGTGGAGCTCAGGGTGGGGAGGGGCTGGAGCGCTGTGCACAGGAGAGGTGTGAGCAAGGAGCCTCCCACAGACCCTGGCACATCCACTATTTCTCTCCCAGAAGCAACCGTGTCCCTGAAATTTATGGCTCCGCCTGAGGGTTTTGATGGGCTCTGCTGGTCATGATGGATTGTTGCTATTTCCCGGATGGAGCGGGGAGGCGGTGCAAGCTCCCCACTCCCAGGAGATGAAGGGCAGGGCAGGGCACGGCAGGGCAGGGCAGGGCAGGGAGGGAAGGATCAGGACTGGAAGGAACCAGAGACACTGAATGTGCTGGCAACAGCATCCCCAGGCCAGGAGCCCACATGCACCTGACCCTCAGCTCCGCCAGCAGCAGGGCCTCTGCACCGCCCAGTGGGCAGACCTGTGCACAGCGGCCGGGTCAGGCAGCAGCGCAGCTGAGGCAGACAGGAGATGAGAAGGATGGACACAGGTACAAGGGGCTGGATAAAAGGGGCCCAGACAGCCATGAGGAGGCTCCATCTGTGCCCAGGGAGCAGAAATGGCCTCACGCCCCAGAGGGGACTCCAGGGGAGCCCAACCCCTGCGTTCCTCTCTCTCTGCTTCCTTCTCGCCCCCACCCCGCCGCTCACCCATTCTGCACACAGCAGTCAAAACGATCCTTTAAAAATAGCACCCAGATCCTATCAACCTCACACAGCTCCTGGAAGAGCATCCCAAATACTTACCACAGCTGGCAAAGCCCTGCGCCACGTGCCTTGCTCGCCGCCTCCCCTGCCATGCTCCCCCATGCTGGCTTCACCTGGTGCTTCTCCTCCCATGCACCAAGCTTGTTCCTACCCCAGGGCCTTTGCGCTTGCCGCTCTACCTCAAATTCTCTACTCTCAGCTCTCAGCTCTTCAGCTGGCTCGCTCCTTCCCGTTATTCAGAATCGGGCTTCACTGTGACCAGCTCAGAGGCCTTCCCAGACCGCCCTGTTTGAGCCGCCCCTTCCCAGCCACCCACTCCCTAATCCTTCAGAGCACATATCATCTCTGACGGTATCTCATTTATTTCTTTTTCTCCATTCCTGCCTGTCTCCCCCTCAGGAACGAGGACCAGGCTCAGCACCAATGCCTGGCACTCAGTAGGTCCAACACATACCCACGAATGGGTCTCTAGTTTATTCTATCAGACCCTCAGTCCCTAAAGAGTGTGACAACCTGTAGCTGGGCACCCAGCACACGGCCACACAGCCCACCCCAGGGGCCCGACTTCCCAGGGGTGAAGAGGTCTCGCCAGAAGCCAAGTGCACCACATTTAATTCCAGGTTCCAGGACTGCAACTTTAGTGCCTTTATTTCCCAAACCAAAACATCAGAGCAAAGGTCTAACAAAGGATTTTTTTCCCTGAATTATAAATTCATTGATATGAAAAGTCTTGCAAAGGGATGAAGACTAACCCACATGTAGCCACGTGTCTAATGAACAGCTGTCAAGTGCACAGTAGGTAGCAAGGTGGGCTTCCCCTTACTGGCCTGGGCTGGCCTGGCCCCTTGCAGCTGTGCAACTCTGAGTGAATTCCTAAACTCCTCGGTGATTCAGTCTCGCCCTCTGTGCAACAGAGCTTAGAGCCCCCCCCAGAGAGGCTGTAGGATCGATGAGATCACTGAGGTAATGCAGTACGGACGGTGCCAGGCACTCGGCAAGGTTGCAGTAGATGTCACTTATAAGGAGGACGACGTCAGCACTGGATGACCCGACTGGGCGTCCAGGACGTCCAGTCAGCAAGGCCAGTGTGAGGTGGGCCCCACGGCTGGTGGCTCAGCCCAGGCAGCCTACAGGGCAAAGGATGCCACACCAGCCCAAAGGGGCAGGCCATGCTTCAAGCCCCACCCAGTGGGGGGTCCCTCAAACACAGCCCCACTTCCTCAGGCCAGCCCAGGCCCCACAATGACCGGGACCATCACATTCTTTGATTCTGCCTGACTCCAAACTTCGGAAATGACTGGCATCTTGGCTTTTATGGCACAAACACTGGCTGAGGTATGGCTTTCCTGCAATTTGTCAAGTAGCCTGGATTTCAAACATATTTTTTAGCAGAACACTTTTAGCAAATCACACTGGCTGAGGTATTGCTTTTCCCAAATTGTGTAAAAGTGTGGGTTTCAAACTTACTTTTTAGCAGTCACAGTACATTGAGCAAATCCATCTCATGAAGAGCCCCTATTCTAACAGAGGTCCAGTAGGGCTGGTCTCCCTAGTGGGGGGGTCCGAGACCCCTCCACAGCCGAGCCTGAGGGCCACCACTGCCCATCAGGACGGCCCTCACTCTCTGGGGTCCTGGAGATCACTTACATCCCAAGACAGAGGATTTGGCTTCACACCACGGGCCCCCGGCAATGCTGAAGAGGCACGGGGTCTGCCGCACCGTCTCCTGGGGACTTTGGACGGTCTGGCCTCAGTAGCGGAGTCGTTAGAATAAATAAACCAGGAAATTCTTCTTGGCAAAGATGGCCCAGGCCCATCAGTAAAGGACATATGACCACCCTGGCCTGCCAACACGGACAGAGCTCAAAATCATCGTGTGGGGTGAAAAGAGCAGGGGGACGTGTCCTGTGGGCTGCCACTTACGTGCGCTTTGTGACCACCACACACGGTGCATGAGTGTGTGTGTACCAAGTGTTTGTAAGCAAGTGTTTAAATGGATGGGAAGAACTCAGACCACGTCCAGGAAGGCACTCATCTCTGGAGAAGCAGTTAAAGGCCCTTCGGCCTTCATCTGTGATGTTTTATTAAAAAGGGAAAAAGGCAGACAGGTCGGCAATGTGACGCAAGCCTAACAGGGGCTGGACTGGAAATGCCCTCTGGTTGCCATGCTGTGTGGCTTTCTGTTCTGAGTTTTCTCCAGATTAGCAAAAGAGGGATGGCAGACAGCACCCCTCACAACCACTGAGCCATGAGGGTGCACTTTGAGGCTGCACCCCAGTCCCCAGCACATGGCGGGCACCACTCCTCCCCGATTCTGGGCGCCCCTCACCTGTCCACGGCAAAGTGCCTGTCGCCGGCAGCCCGGTGTGGCTCGCTGCTGTTCTCCAGTCTGGCCAGTGTGTCCATGCGCTTCACCATCAGCTCCAGCAGGTCACTCATCTTACGGAGGACGCCGCGGGACTCCGGTCCACCCATCACTGCGGCAAAGTGGGACAGTCAGCACGGCCAGTCACCTGCCAGTCAGGCAGTCACCTGAGGCCACCTGGTCTTCGGCAGGGGCGGCCCAGACCCCCGCCCCACTCCCATTTTCCCAGAGAAGGGGCCAAGAGAGTAAGCCCGCCCCCACACACACACACAGGATAGGAATCCCCTGCTTCATAATGCTGGGGTACAGAGCCCTGGGCCAACCGTGCTCCCTACTGTCTGGGACAATCTTTTAACCTCTCTGGGTCTCAGTTTTGTCACCGGCAAAATCAAGCTTTACACATTAATCTCAGGTCTGTGAAATGGCAGGGAAGGCCCAGCAGGACAGGAACCCCAAACCCCAACACCAAGGCCCAGGTACAACTTCTGATCCGCATTTCTGTAGGTGTGGTCAGCCATCCACCCTGCCCCCGAATCTCCTCACCAGGCCGTCAAAGTCCAGCTTCCGGGCCAGAGCCTGGATCTGCTGATTCAGATCTCTAGGCTGGGCCCCAGGAACCTGCACTCTGCCTGCTTCCCAGGTGGGCAGGTGCATGGGGGAGGTCGCAGGCCTGTGTTCGAGGGACTCAGGGCCCTGCTGTTCTCCTGTCAGCCTTGGGCAGTGACCACATCCCCTCTCCACTCCACTTCCCCAGATCCCACTGTAGAAAATCATTATGAATTTGTCCTGACCCTCAAGACCATCATGAATTTGTTTTTCTGGTTCCCAAAGATCAACTCCAGGGTTGAGGGGTAGGGGAGACCTTGTGAAGAATAAAGTTAAATGGAAACAAGGTATTGCAACCCAGATCCCATTAACCAGCCTGAGTGCTCCATGATTTCCTTTCTAATCATTACCGATCATTAGCGGTGTGCGTGCCAGTGTGGGAGAGCACCCTTGCCTTCCTTTCCAATGAAATCTTATGAAGGTTTAAATAGCACCCACCCCCCCCAACAGTCCATAGGTACTCAGTTCCAAGTATTGCAACCCCAGAGCCATGCTCCAAATCTCTCAAAACAAATGAGCTGAGACATGGAGTCCCAAATGCTTCTGGGCGCTTCCCAATCTGCCAGCGGTGGGGGACACCTTAGGTTGGGCTCCCCGGAAGCAGACCCCAAGACAAGGTTAAGGGCAGGTCATTCACTTGGGAGGTGCCCAGTTGGGCAGTGGGAGGTGAAAGAGAAGGGGAGGCAGCCCAGAGAGGCACGCACCATGCTGCAGAAACCAGCAGTGCAGAACCCCAGGGGTGGGGGACCTAGGGCCTGTGCACAGCCGCCACGACAGGGCTGCTCCCAAGGACAGCCACATTCTGGTACTTCCGCCGGCCAGGGGCCAGCAGGGCCAGCTAGCTCCAGCGGCTCCAGGAAGGCCTGGCAAAGGCCTGCAGGCACCCGCAGCTGCAAGGCTGCCCTGCCTGTGGGGCTGAGAGGGCCAGGGCTGTGAGCCCAACAGTCTGCTTCCCAGGAAAGAAAGGTGGGGCCCAGCAGGCTCAGAGGGGACGGGAGAGGGACCCCTGGGCTTTTGCCTGCCTCTCCCACCGACCACCACGTGGCTGAGGGAGGGCCATGGCGATCCTCTCAGACTCAGCATCCCCAACTCAGGGCGACACCATCAGGCCCCTTCTGCGGCCCAGCATCACGGTGCCAGGAAGGGGGCAGGAGAGCATGCAGGCCCCTGGGAACGAGAGGCGGGGGTGGGCAGAGAGGGACAGACAGGAGGGGCTGGTCTCTGCTCCAGGCCTGGGACTGAGCTGAGGAGGGGGTGCCCAGAGCTTGTCCCCACCTCCCCAGCTCCAGGCCTGGACCAGTGGCTGCCACCGCTTTCTCACACTAAGTCCCCTCCTGGTGGGTTCCCATGCCAGCTAAGCCCGCTGAAGGCAGAAGGGTGGCCGCTGGGAGCGGGAGACGCTCACTCACACGCCTTGGAAGTGCCAGCCGGGCCTCAGCTGCGGAGCAGGGAGGAGCCGCGGTTTTCTTAAAAAGCCAGGCTCCCTGGCTCCAAAGAAAAGAACGGGCATGGATGGGCAGGGAGAGAGAGGACCGGGGAGCAGGGAGGACGCGCACACTCCCAAGCGCAGGGTTGCCCCAGGCCCCTCCGGCTGTTCCACAGGAAAGAAAGCATCGCTGTCTCCCCCGCGCCCCAACCACTAGTGGTCTTCCCACCTTCCCCTCTTGGAAAACTGCGTGGGGCTTTAAGACACCAGCTGGGATCAGGCAGGTCCCCCCAAGGGTTAAAGGGCGCAACCAGGTTACTCCCGCCCCCGCGCCTGCCCCATTCACTGCTCCTCAGCCATCAATCAAACAGGATTTAAATACTTCCTCTTTTTCAGCTATGCAGGCAACAGATGACTCTTTCAAATTGCGCTCATGCCTGAGAACCCCCCCAGCCCATCATCCAAATGCAACACCTAACTTTCAAACCAGCACGTGGAGGGCATCAGATGAGGGGGTTCCCATGACAGAGGGCAGGCACCTGAGACAAGCACCCTCCAAGGACGCCCGCACTTTTTCTCTCTTTAAGTGCGTGACTTTAAATAAAACTTTTCCTCTGCTTCACTTTGCGTCTCTGCCCTTCAGTTCTTTGTTGTGGTGGGGACAAGAACCGAGGCAAATCAACTCGGCCTCCCTAACAGTTCCGCCTGGTGTACAGGGAGAGCCCGAGATCAGCTGAGACGCAGCTGCCCGGCAACACGGTCACTTCAGCTAGAAAACAGCAGGACATCAGATGATGGGTGGGGTGGGGCGCTTAGACGCCTTGTGTGGCCACCGCATGGGCGTCCTGGAGTGTGGTGTGCAGGGCCTGCCTGCCTCACTGAGCAGCCCCGATGAGCCCCTGCTCACAGCTGAGGCTGGGGTGGCCCCTTCCCCAAAGGGAAACGACTGGGTGGGCGGCCTGCCCCTTTCCTTCTCTGGGCCTCAGTTTCCCATCCTGTAAAATGAAAGGGTTAGTGTTACTGAGCTCTGAGGTTCTATAGGCTGGGCCCCCTGTTTCAGCTCTTCCCCTAATTGCCTCTAGAGACTAGGGTAATGCGGCAGGAGAGAACTGTTCCCATGAAAGCTGGCAGAATCTACGTAGGGAGAAAGCTCTGTTTCGTTTTGCTAAACCCCTGAGCAGGCCAGAGCAGAGTCGGGATGCCCAGAGCAGTGAGACAAAGAGAACCAAATGACTCTGCATATTCAAGTAGGAAGACTGGAGATGGTCCCAGACCAGCCTGGAGCAAGGAGAGACCTGGGGCCCAGGGCCATGGGGTCAGGGATGTAGGGATGGCAAGGGAGTCTAAGCAGGATGGGGGAAGGTCCCGCTGCAGGGATGACCCAGACCTCTGAAAGGCAGGGATGCAAGTCATTGGCTTGCCCCAACCCCATTACCCCCATGTCTGTGCAGGGGGTTCAGGGGAAAGGGGTGCCCTCCCCAGTGGGTCGACATGGAGGACACAGAGGAAGCAGAAGGGGAGACACCAAGTAGGATAACTTGGCGGGACCAAGAGATCAGAGCAAGAGGTGACCAAGGAAACACAAGCCCCCCAAGAGTCCTGGAGACATTTGTGGGCTCTGGATTGCCTTCCATAGGAAGGATTAAGCCAATTCTTCAACATCGAGTGACCCCAAAGACTGGAGGGTTTATGCATGTGGATAAGGAGACGGACCCCCCCACACAAGATGGGTCTGTATGGCCGCCTCTCCAGCCCCTGGGCTCAGGGGTGGCTCCCATAGTCTCCACATACTGCAGGACTGTGGGGGCTCCTGAGACGGAGGAGCTCCCGGGGTGCCGAGCACATTTTCTGCCCAGGACAAGGCAGAAGGTGGGTCTGCAGGAGGGAGCAGGCCTTGCCCAGCCAGTCCGGTTGGCCCTCCCCACGTGACAAGCTCCCCGGATGTCAACAACCCTGAACCGTGAAGGAGCAGCTCCTGGCCTGGCTTGCCCCGGGTCACCTCGCTGCGCTTGGCACCCGCTAAGTTGAAAGGTATTTAATGTGAAGCCCCAGCGACACATCTCAGAACTCACACATGTTCCCTCCTTATTTCCATATAAATAAGGAAAGCTGGGATGGTGAGAGATACAAATGGTTCCTCACTTTTACAGACAGGGATGCGTGATCACCCACCAAGGCCCCATCCCCTCTTCAGATGCGCTGCTGCTTCTCTCTGTCTCTCCTCTCCTCCTTGGCCCCCCTTCGTCCCCTTCCTTGTCCCCACTCCCACCCTTTTCCACCAGTTCCTGGAAACTGAAGAAGCCCCCACCTGGCCAGTTAGAAGGGACCTCCCTGGCTGTGACTTGGCGTTTGGGCAGCTGGAGGAATGAGCAGTTTCATCCTTCTGCCCACGGCCACTGCAGAACCAGCTGAGGCTGTCAGAGGTCTGGACAGCAGGGGAGACAAGAGCAGGCCCTGGATGTTGGCCCACCGGTCCATCGCCAGCCTCAGAGAGGAAGAGCCCCAGAGCTCCTCAGCACTGAGGTCCAGGGCCAGAGACAGCCCCAGAGCAAGGAACTATTCTCTGATCTTCCCCAGGTTCAAATGGGGGTGGGGGTGGGAGACAGGAGGTCTGGCAGGGCCAGACCACAGGGGAACCTCAGGGCAGGCAGATGCAGCTGAACCGAGGACTTCCGGCCTGCAGACCTCTTCCAGAGAACTTCTGCCCTGCACTTTTTAAATATAAGACAGAGAGCCAGGAACTGCCACTCATGCTCCAGGGAATCTACGGCAGCCCTGGGAAGGAAGCCTCAGATGCAACCTCACGTCCCCACCGTTAGGAGGGAAGCAAGGTCCTCCCTAGAGCAGGAGAAAGTCTGCGGAGGCAGGGAGGAGGGACTTGGGTGTGAGGGGAGCACGGGCTGCTGGCAAGGGAGCCTGCAAGAAACCCCTCCCCAAGGCCAGTCCAGACGCCACTGCGGCAAGAGGGAGTCAGGTTCAGCCTCCTCAGAGGCAGGCTTCTCCACTCAGCCTCCTTCCCCCCTGAACCCTAAGACAAGTGAGCAGAGTATAGAATGAGACGTCTGCCACAGTTGTAGCCCTGAACTAGAGAATGTTGTCACAAAATGTAAACTGGCCCAGAGGGGAACCCAGAGCCTCCCAGGAAGACCACAGTCCTGGTAGAGAGAGCCCTGCCCCTCCCGGCCCTCCCGGCCCCATCTGCCACGTGGGAGCCCGCTGCCCGCACAGGCTCCATGAAAGAGGAGAGGAGAGGCTGCCCGGGGGCTCACCCAGGTGTGCTCACCAACGCAGGAATTCTATTTCTAAACGGCAGGACCCCAGGAGACGCTATCCAACAACCCAACCCTGCCCATGACCTCCAGTATCCCTCCCTAGACCCCTCCCCAGCTGCCCCCTGGAAATCCCAAACCCTCCCCTGGGCAGCTCCCAGAAGAACCGCTTGCCCCTCCGTCTTCAGGGCTGCCCCAGGCACAGTGTGGGGGCTCATTTGAGGGGTGTCTCTTGCAGGGTCAGGATTTTAAAGCTGCAACATGACTTTGGGGCTCTTCCGAGTCCCTGCTTTGTGCTTTGCATCTTTCCAAACAGATCAATTTAATCCAAGGGCATGAAAGAAATTGAGGGACAATAATAGAATCCGGCTAAGACCTGCAGCAGGGTCAGTTCTCTGGGGTCCTCAGACGCCTCCCTCCTCCTCCTCCTGGCCTTCAGTTCCATATTCTAGCACTTAGCTTCCAGTGCAGGGACTGGGAAGTGGACAAAGGCTTTAACCTGGCTAAACCTGGTCTGAGAACTGATGGAACAAGCAGGAGACCCAGCACCTCCACTCCCGGGCAAAGCCCACAGCAAAGCCCACCTGGTGCCAGAAGACACACACTGGGATGTTCAAGGCAGCATTATTTACAAAAGCCCCAAACTGGAAACAACCGAATGTCTACCAACAGCGGAGTGGATAAATATGACACAGCGTCTGCACACCACGGGACGCTACGTGGCAGTGAAAACAAATGTCTCCAGCCGCACGAGAAATGGACGAGTCTCTCAGATATACTATGGACAAAGCACACAAGGAGAACCTGTCACGTGGTTCCACTCTCATAAAGTCCAAAACCCCAGCAAAACACCTCTGTGCTCTGAGAAGTCGGGGTCCTGGCACGCTTGGAGAAGTGAATGGGGGAACGTGAGGGCGCCTCTGGGGGCTAATCACACTGCTTCTGATCTGAGCTGCCAGGTGGCTTGCGTGGGTTCAGTCTGTGGATATTACACGCCAGAGGGAAGTTTCAGCGCACGCACACACGTGCCTCTCCTCTAACCGCACGACCTTGGGCGAGTCCTCTCGCCTCTATGGCTCTGCCCACCCCTAAGACACAAGATCTGGTTGGAGATGGACTCCTACCCCCTCTACCACGCAAAACTGCACAGTGCAAGGCCCGGGGGGGGGCTCCCCCAAGTCCCTTGCACCCTGGGCCACTGAGCCCACCCCCTGCCAGCATGTGGCCCCAACCCTCCCAGGAAATGAGTAGAAGACCCAAGACCAAGCACACTGTCCTCTCCCAGCCCGATTCCCATTTCTTGGATCCTTGATCTTTCTGGAGGCCCACCTTCCTCCAGTTCCTTGCAGCAGCTCACCCTGACACACATGCTCCTTTTCCAGAAGTGGTGCCCAGGTAACTTGAGCATCGCTCCGGACACCCCATCGCCCCAAGTCCCCCTCCCCTCCCCTCCATCCCCGCCCATGACCTCCAGTACCCCTGCCAGTCGTCCCCTCAGGTCCCTGCCCTCTCCCAACCTCAACCCTCAGGCCTCTCCTGTGTAGAAATCAGGCACCTCCCAGTCCCTTTCCCTAAACATTGTGTACCCACGCCCTCAACTCAGAACTCAGCACAGCCATCAAGTATATATGGAGCTTGTACTGTTTGCAGATGGCTGCTCGAGACCCTAATGTTACCTTACTACCGCCTCATGACCATTCGGGAAAGTAGGCGTTATTATCGCCATTTGTCGGAGGAGAAAACGGAAGCTCAGAGAGATGGAGGGCTCTGGGAGTCAGAGATGGGATAAATTAATTTACATTCAGGCTTGAATGACTAATAAATGTGAAATGCCTGCCGGGAGCTGTTGCAAGTTTAAAGACGTGCATGTGAAACCGAAGGCATGAATCTAATGATCAGACTCCAGATGGTATAACAAGTACCCCTCAGAGCAGCCACCTAGATAACAACCTGGTTGAGGATCGATTTGTCCTTGGCAACAGGGGAGCCCGACGGCTGGCCCTGAGGTTTGAGAAGGTGGACTTCAAATAGAGACTTCCCCAGGGGGCAAGGGAAAGCCCACAGAGCCAGCCCCCTGAACAGTTCCAGAAATTCCATTCGCCTCGATTTCCCCACTGTGTTCCTCCTTCCCACTGACATACTGCACAGGCCTCTGCAGCCCTCCTCGAGCAGGACTCGAGGGAAGCAGGGCCCACCTTCAGGAGGAGGCCCCCGGGTGACCATCACCGGACCCCATGCCGTGGGAGCTCATCAGTCCAATCCCTGAATAAAGCCACTGCTTTCCTTCTCTGTAAATGACTTAAGCGACTTGGCCAATGGTGCACCGGGGGTGGATGATGGACTAGGGTACAGACCTGGCCATCTGGTCTCCAAAGCCCAGCTGCTGAACCTCCATTCCACTGCCTCTCAAGTTTCATGTGGGCGAGGAGCCACGGAGGTCCAGACTGTGTCCCAAGAGTTCAGAGGTGGGACCTGAGAGCCCAAGGCCAGGCCTGCACTCTGCTCCCCGCCACGAAAAGGCAAAGAACATGTGTCTTAAAAAGACAGATGTCAGAGACATGCCCACACATGTTAAAGGAGCAACTCAGGCAGCCTCTCCTGCTGCCTGGCGGACCCTGACCCAAAGGCCCTTCCCTGGCCGAGGCCAGACCAGAAGGAGCCTGCTGACCACAGCCAGGAGCTAAAACAGTGTGCAAGGCCACCAAGCCCAAGCCAAGGCTCCTCTGTGCTCACACATCCACCGAAGACACAGCCGGTTTCCTTGGGACAGAGCCCCGGAAAGCACCTCGTGGGGTGCTAGGCTCAAAGGCCTCTCTCTGCTCAATCCATAAACACCTGCACCCCTTTCTGACCCCGCTCCCCACCAAGATACCTTCTGTGCGGATGGTGAAGGGGGAGTCCCCAGGGCGCCGGGACGAGAACTGGCCTCCCAGAGACGTCATCAGGAAGCAGAGTGAGAAGAAGCCGATGCCCAGGACGAAAAGCCTGCGGAGGGCAACACAGCAGGTCAGTGGCAGCTCAGCAGCACGCATCCCTATCCGGCAAGGGCTCCGTGCGGATGAACGGTGAGGACTGGATGGATGGACAAAAGCATGAAAAACCAGGGGCTGAGCTCTAGGGCCAGGGCGTCTCCAATCACCACCAGGATAAAGAGCTCAACCACGAGGCGCTAGCCATGAGCCTCACACAAAACCATGAGGCATGATGATACCCATGTAGGTACAAGGTTGGGCAATCTCTAGACTCCAGACAGAGCCTGGCTCACTAGCAGAGGTCTCCAAAGCATTGTCCTCAGGCCAGCAGTGTTAACACCACCTTGGAATTATTAAAAATGCAAATTTGTGGGCCCCAGTCCCAAGCTTACCGAATCAGACACTCGGGGGTGGTACAAGCAGTGTGTGTTATTAACAGACTCTCCAGGTAATCCCGATACACGCTAATGTTTGAGAACCTGAGAACCACTGGTATACATGGAAACAGCAGGGCCTGATTGATGCCAGCCAGAGGGCAAGTAACTGGCACAGACGAAAGCCACCTGGACCCCATGAGCACCTGGGCCCTGCTCAGTGCTGTGTACAAACCTTGCTGCAGTAATCAGTCGTGAGCCTGCTTGAATACCTCCTTATCATGTTCGAGGGGGTGGCATGTGCCCCCTGTCCCTACCAGATGGTAAGATTTGAAAGGGCAGGATATGTGGCTGTCTTCTGTGTCCAGACTCTCCCTAACCCACATCTTCACCAGGCAGGCACACTAGAGGTTGGCAGCCTGCACCATGGACTGGTCTGAGTGAGTGGGCACATGCATGGGGTTTCATACCGTGTGTGTGTTTGCACCGGTCAGGAGAGCTGGCCAAAACATGACCCTTGTTCATTCCATCAACACAGAGTTATTGATTATCTACCAGGTTCCAAGCACTAGGGTAACCCCAGAGGTACAGCAGGGAACTCTAGGCCCCTGCTGTTTCCATTATAGATCCCAGGCCCCAAACAGGAGAACTGAGCTCACCAGCCCAGCGCTGGAGTGGCCAGAGCTGTCAGCTGTTCTGGGACCTTGAGTCTATCAGATGACTCGATGAGCTGGCCGAGCTAAAGGCGAGCCCCACCCCCACCAGTCAGGGAGGAAGCCCACAGCATGTGGAGCCAGGCTCACCACAGGGAGCTCCCCCCACGTCGTGCCAGAGACCTCCAGCCCTCCACCCACTGGCTTCAAACCCCATATTTGTGTCTCTGTGCAAGACTTGCTTTATGCATTTTAATCTTCATTATTTGAAACTGGCAGAGCAGTATTTAATTAAAATTTGGTCCATTAAAGAAACACATAATTGCAGAAGAAAATAAAAACACAACAAAATTCCCAACACATATTTAAAGGAAGCTGTTAGAGATTAAATCAGAGAGAAGACGGGACCCCAAAGAGAGCGCTGGGGCCTTCCTCCAGGAGATGACAGGGAGGACAGGTGGGACGGCACAGGGGACACTGCCCCCTCACTTGTGAGGGGCTCCTCGGGGCCTAGGGAGGGGGTGAGGCCAGGGTATCCCCAAGATAAGTTAGGCTGGTCTCAGGACAGAAGCCAGAGAGACAGTGGAGGAGAGGGGGTTCCACACCCAGGAAGATCCTGGGGGAATCAGCTGCCTGTTCTCCCCTCAAGTGTCCTGTCCCCCACTCCTCCACCCCCTTCCCTCAGCTATGGGATGGTACTGAGAGCCGGGGACCCAGGTCTAAAAACCTGCTGTGAGAAAGGTATCTTTAAACTCTTAGTCCAGAACTTGAAGCCCCTAACACTCTGTATCTGCATCTCTCTCTGCCAGACCCCAATCCTGAGGCCATTTATAGTAGATGCATGTTAAAATGGTTTTGTCCACCCACATATCCATTCGAGCAACATTCCAGGAGCAACTGCAGAATAACGGCCCTGCCAGAGGATCTGGGAAATCCACAGGGAAAGGGGCCCCAGCCCACCCTTAAGGATTAACAAGCAGTGATGTGATAGGAGGCCAGCCCACCCCCATCTGAAGGTGGACCCACCCCCATCTGAAGGTGGACACAAAGACTCCCCGGGTGGCTCTCAGCCTCCAGGCAGCATGGGGAGATGCAAGGTGGAGTTACACAGCTTGAGCGGCGGGCAACCTCTGCAACCTTCAGATCCGAGTCTCAGAGTCCTGGGCTGAGACCCCAGAGGAAATGGGAGCTGGCGCTGTCCGTGGTGCTGGCTCCCAGCTGCTGCCTCAATGTGCCAGTAAATGTACAGACAACGTCGGGTCGGGTCAGTGGCTGGACTTCCCATGACCTGGAGGTCAGGGCTGGCCGGTGGGGGGGGAGACAGGGCAAGGACCTTCTCAATGGTGCCAGTCAGCCAGGGAGTCGAGGACTTCCCTGGAGGGGCAAAGCTTGCCACCCTGCTTCCCATAGGAACCTTAGGTGGGGCTCCTGCCACCTCCCAGTCACCCGCCCAAGGCCTTATCCTGGGGACCCCAGCTCTGCGGTTTTCCCGCATCCTCCAGACTGTGGTACCGGAGGGGAGGCTGTCTCCTCAACCCCAACAACAGGCCTGGCTGATCCCTCTGGCTGGGTGTGCTGGAGAGGCTGGAGCCCCGTAAACCTGGAGGGAGACCAGCAGGGGCGCCTGAGAAAGGTGGGAGCTCCAGCCCTGGGCCTAGAGGGGAGGGTCACAAACCCAGCCCCTCCCTCAGCCCAAGCTCCACCTGTGGCTGCGGCAGGAATCCCACCCCCACCATTCCCTTGGCCCCTCTGCCACCTAGTCACTGGGTGAGATGGCACTGCTGCCCTGCTGGGCGCCCCCTCCCAAACAGGGCTGCAGGCTAAGTTCCTCGGGCTCTAGGGAGGGGAGGGCGCTGCCCTGGCACTGTCCAGCTCTGGCGGCCCCCGGGGTGGTTTCAGCAGAGCCTGGACGGCCCCACACAGCCCCAGCCCTGCCTAGTGATGGCAGCCTGAGATTGGAGTGTCAGGGATGGGTCTTCCTCTCCATCCTGCCTCCACGCTCCGGGAGGTCCCAGCTCCTGCCGCCCTGCCTACGCCTGTCCAAGGCTCAGGATTGGGGTCGAATTCCCGGCAGAGAGGGTCCTTGCCCTAATCTCCGGGACCCTCCCACTGGACACAGACCCGTACCCCGCCGCGGGATGGGAGGGCACGCAGAAGGTGGGCGTTACGGGGCTGGCACAGGTGGAGGGGGTGGGCGAGCCCACCCAGGGCTGGACGGGCCCACCGGGCGGGGGTCCCGCCACGCACAGCGCTCTAACTTCCCAGCCGGGGTGCGGCAGCTGGCGAGGCGGGGAAGGACCCGAGAGGCAGAGCGCCTGGGCTGGGGCAACTTCCCGGACCACAGCCTGGGTGCTATCTGTCTCCACTGCCGCCTTTGCACACAGAGTCTCTCCAGCCTACACCAACTCGGGGCACGTCCCAGAATTACACACCCCTCCCCATACCCCGAGCCCCAGCTCCATCCCTTTCCCAGCCCCACGAGCCATCACCAGCGGTTGAAACACGACAGCCCCCTCGGCCACTGGGACGCCCCCGTCGCGGGGTCCGACCTTGTCCCCCACTACGGCGCGCACGCCTGGGAAAAAGACCTCCCCGCGCCAACCGGGAGAGAACTTTACCGAAAGGGTCTCAGGGTGACCAGGCATCTTCTGACCATTATCTTCCCTTCGGGGTTGACTGTGATCATTGTTCAAACTTGTCCAGACGCGGAGCCGCGGGCGAGGCCGGACGCACCGTCCGGGGCCCTGCACCCGCCGCTGGGGGCCGTGGCCGCGTCCGAGCGGGGCGGGGCCGCGGGTGCTCGGCGGCTCGGCTGCCGGGGCCGCGGCCCGCGGGGTCGGCGCGGCCTCGGCGAGCAGCGGCGGGTGCAGGGCCCCGGAGGGTGCGTCCGGCCTCGCCCGCGGCTCCGCGTCTGGACAAGCCGCTTCCCCGCTTCACATGCCGGGGGCCGGG
>JAQQAC010006923.1:38808258-38834683 GCA_029783875.1 Phataginus tricuspis | reverse complement strand
CTCGGCGAGGCCGCCCGCCCGCCCGCTCGCTCGCCCGCCCGCCCGCCCGCTCGCTCGGCTGCCCGCGCTCGGGTGTCGGGCGTTCGACCCCGCGCCGCGCTACGCGTGGAGGCGCCGCATTGTTTCCTCGGAGGAGGCGGCCGAGTCCCGGCTGGGGCGGCCCACTAGCGGCCACGGCGCTTCCTCGGCGCGCTCGCGCCACCTGGTGGCCGCGGCCCGGCAGCGCGCCCACTGGCCGGGGCGGAGCCAGGGCCCCACGCCTCACTCCAGCGGTGCAACTTTCCTGGTCCGGCTGGGGCAGCATCCTTGGCGCCACCAGCTCCGAGGGAGGTCCCGAGGGCGTCTTCGGCTCCTGTAAAGCAGAGAAGATCGGCGCCTTCTGCCCGGTGCTAGGCCCTCCATCCGGCCGCAGCCTCTGTCACCGCCGCGGGCTTCGGCACAACCCCCTCCCCTTCACACCCGCCCTGATACTGCTTTGCAACCCTCACCCATCCTCTGGCTCTCTCTGGTCAGAAACTGCCGCGGGTCCCCCTTGCCCCCTTTTCTGAGTCCGAACTCGGTCTGTGGCGCTCAGGCTCTTCCACTGAGCCCAGAAGCAGGAGCGCTGTGTGGACCCGGGAGCTCAGGTCCTCCATTGACCAGCAGGTGCCACGTGCAAGTCAGGAGGCTCCCCGGCCTCAGTTTCTCCTCTATGAAATGAGAGTGACCCGAAGTTCGCTAAGGCCCCATAAACATTTGGGCGCTCTAACTCCCACACCACCCTCCCTCCGCTTCCTGACTCTGGGTGTGTGTGTGCCTTGGTGGACAGACATGGCTCAGTTGCTCCTGGGAGCCCAGCAGCCAGCACAGCTCCCAGAGCCAGACCTGGATTTGAGCAGACCAGACCTCGGCCAGGCACAGACAAGGAAGGCCCTCAGTGCGAAGAGCCCATGGCCTCAGGCCATGTGTCAAAAGACATGGATGACCCTGAAGGTCTATCCATCCCAAACAGTGATTCTGCAGCCCAGCTTAGAAAAGGAGGAAATCTATATTTCCTGGCAGGGTCCCAACCAACTAGTTCCCCCACTCCAACCCCTTTGCTGCCTGCACAGACGACCTCCCAGCCCCCTTTCTGAGCCATTTCTCACCAGCAGTAATGCTCCTGCCTTTCCTGATTCTTCTTCATCAGAATCCACCTGTCCCGTGTCCCATTGTTATCTCATCACCTTCCTCCTTGCTAATGTGAAAACCAACGATGAATTGGTGTTGGTGGATTAATGTGTTACTCCAGCAAGGTAACAAATTTGCATTGAACAAGGACATGCTGACTGTGCCTTCCTGCAGAAGAGCAATGAATGGTGGCAGGAAATTTGGGCATCACCACAGGCTGGCCAAGGAGATATCTGAGGGCAGGGGTCTCTGCTGGGCCTCTAAATCACACCTTGTGCCTGGGTGCCTCCATCTACCACTCTCAGGCAATAATTTAAGCCCTGGATGTCAAGGCAAAAGCCGTATGTATGCCCAGGAGTGAAATGGACCGTCCGATTGTGTGCATCTCTCATGTAAGCTCAGGGGGTGACATCTATACCTGGTTGGTACTTTAGGCCAAAGGGGACGGGAGAAGATGGGATCTCCCCAAGATGCTTGGCGCATCTGGTAGGACCTTCTCTCAGGCAGAAATCAGAATTCAGAAGTGGGAGAGGTACTCCCCACTCCCACTGGGCCTTGGACCCTTCAATGTGGCTTTCAGGTGGGCAAGAGAGTACCCCCTGCCATGTGGCAGCAGGCTAGAGCCAGACAAGGTGTGGGACAGTGGAAGATTCTCTCTGAGCCAGACCACCCAGCTGCCTATGCCTCTCTCAGTCTGTTGCCCTTTCGTCAGCCTTTTGTCTGCAGTAGGATCAGTGGGAAAGGTCCTGCTCACTCCTGTGGTTGAGCAGACATTAGGGGGAAACTTGTGACTCTCCAGTCCTAAGTCCGTGCCTCAGTTTCCATGTCTGTAAATCAGGCTCTTTATAGCCTGTCTCAGAGAGTGGGTATGAGAACTGCCCCTGTACATGCAATGAAACAGCCCGTGCCTGGCACCCACGAGCCCTCACGGCATGGTGTTGATGATTTCACTTATTGTCTACCAGTTGCGGATGCTATCGGTACCCCGCCCAGTCCCTGGGCGCTCACCTCTACCTGCCAAAAGGCAGATTACTGAGAATACATGTGACACCGCCTAAGGCTTTTTTCTGGCTTGAACACGCAGGAGCAGACAGGAGTGTCAGGGAATTCGTGCCCCGGAAGCAGCCCTCAAGGGATGCACAGATACCCATTTCCCTCTCCCTCAGGTGGAAGCTCAGGCATGTTCCACATGGGCTCCCAGAGCCCCCCAGAGAGAATGACCTCCAGCTGCCCATGGTGGTGGCACCGGAGTCTGGAATGCTCCCGGTGTTGGATCCCTTCCCTTCCCTGCTGCATTCCCCACGCCTCAGTCATGTTCCTGGGGTCACCCCTCAAACAAACTACTGGCACCTGAATCTTTGTCTCAGGATCCATTTCTGGGGAACCCAAGCAAGACCTTGCCCTGTAGGCCAGTGGTTCTCAGCCCTGACTCAGCAGCTTCACCTGCAGAACGTGCCAGAGCTCTTGTCTTGATTTGGTTCCTAAGGTAAGGCCTGGGCACACTCACTTTTTAATGCTACAGGTTATGCCAACATAACTGGCTGGGGTGGAGAGCTGCTGCTCTAGACAGATGCCCATGACCTCCTAATGAGGAAGCAGAGTCACGCTAAGCAAGCTAGAGAGCGGGGGAGCAGGAACTGGGGGCACATCCCAGGACGGGGGTGTCAGGTTATACCTGATTCCAAACCCTCCCCTTTCCATTGTCTTTCTCTTCTGAGGCTACCAACAGAACTGCAAGCTAGCCCCCACAGGAGGCGCTCTAAGTAAGGCACTTCCGGCTCTCTCCCACCGCCCTCCACATGGACCTGATGGCCTGGCTAGAGAAGTCGGGAGAAGCCCAGAGCACCGGAGGGCATCTGTCCAAAAGGGAAGCAGGACTCTGGGGAGGGGATTTGGGGGAAGTGGGTTATATATTATTATTCAGGAGTGTCATACTCAAAATACCTAGAGGGTGGGCCAGGCAAAGTAGGGATGGGGGCCCTAGTGGTCCCCTAAGACTGCTGTCGCAAATCCCCACAGACAGGAAGTTTAAAATAACAGACATTTGTTCTCTTGCAGTTCTGGAAGCTAGAAGTCATAGATTGAGGTGTCCACAGAGTTGGTTCCTTCTAGAGGCCCTGAGGGAGAATCCATCCCATGCTGGTTTCTGGAAAGGCCAGAAATCCTCGGCTTGTGGGGGTCCTCGGCTTGCAGCTGCCTCAGTCCAGACTCTGCCTCTGTCTTCACGTGGCCTTCTCTGTGTGTCTCTCTGTGTCCTCTCTTCTTATAAGGACACCAGTTGCTGGATTGGGGCCCACACCAATCCAGAATGACCTCATCTTAACTCATTACATCTACACAGACACTGTTTCCAAATAAGGTTACATTTTGAGGTTCCAGATGGACATGAATTTGCAGGGTGCTGGGGGGACATGGTTCAGACTACTAGGGGGACCTAGCAGGAAGGGGCCTGTGTGATCCAAGTCTGATCATCTGCCTAAGTGGGTGAGTGGCCATGGAAAGCATCTGAAAGACAGAAGGAAAGACCCAGAGTTGCCATATGAGATGTGAGGGCTTTACTGGGGTTTAGTACAGCAAGACCCAGAGCGGCGGCTGGCCAAGGCTGATCACCACTACTGTGGACATGGAGGGAATGTCTATGGGGTGAGGGGACACAGACTGTGCTTTGTTAGACGGGTTTATTCTTGTGTGACCAGCGCCCCAAGGAACAAAACTTCGGTCAGAGGGGTTTGCCTCCCCACCAGATGTTTCCACAGATAAAGACGTGGCCAGCTGCAGGCCACCCACGTGCTGTATACTTAGCATCCTGCCCGAAGGAGGGGGCCATGTGGGCACATGGTTATTCTGGGACAAAAGGTTATAAGCCCGCAGTGTTTGTCCCCCAGGGCTGAAGTGGTCAGAGCTGGAAGGTCTGGAGGTCCCTGCTGGGGACCTGCCACCACTGCCCTGTGAATGTGAGCTCAGGGATTTCAAAGGAGTCAGAAGTCTGGGCTTATCATGTGAAGTCACATGATTTCAAAATGTGGACTCAATACGTTTAGGACATTGTGCAAGACCAGTAAAATCCACTGGAGGTCTGGGTTCCCTGTGGGTGTCATCAGAGGGCAGAGCCGGGAGCACGCCAGCCACCCACATACCCAGCAAGTCCAGCTTCCTTGAGACCATCACCCCTGCAGACCCCCGCTGGCCCAGAGGAAGGTTAATACCCCTAGGGACACTCTGGGGACTCCCTAGGTCCTCTTTGCCCCCTTGTTGCCCCCCCTGCAGCCTCCCTGGGCACCACAGTCTTGACTGCTACCCCCACCTGCTCAAGGCTTCAAGCTGGCTTCTGGAGCTCACAGACGGGGCCTGGGGTGCAAAGAGGGAAAAAAATAAATAAGTAGTTTACGGTGTTTGAAATCCTCATTTAATGTGCTCCGACTGCAGCAGCAGAGAGCACATTAAGAGGCAATAGGCCATTGTCCTTTGCTGAAGTGCCGAGCATTAATAATGTCATAACAGCATTTACCGACGCTGTGCACAAATCATCAATGGCCTTGCCGGGCAGGACCCAGCAGCCGCAAGCAGCCGCCAGCCACCTGGGGCCACGCAGGGAGGCTGGGAGTGGGGAGAGCTGTTTCTCCAATGCATATTTCATGCTTTGTTTCACAACATTTAGGCTAATCCTCTGATTGAAAAGCAGCATCTAGGGTGTATTTTTATTTATGCCAGAAGGCCATTCTGCCACACAGCTTGGGGGAGCCCGGACAGATCTTGTACTTTCCCGACAGGGGACCTTCCCAAGCTGACCCCATATTCCTGCACTTGCAATACAGGCAAGCTCTTCATTAAGTGTGATGATGAGATTCCATTTATTGAGCACCTACGTGCCAGGAAATGACCCAGGGATTCTAAATACATTACCTTGTCTTTGTTGCTATTTTATTTAAATTCGCTTTAGCAGGGCAACTTTTGAAACATAACCCCCTTTCTTTCTGGACGGTTTCCCCTGCATCACAGGTCACTGTGGAAATGTGGGAACAGCCACCTGGGGAACCTAGCAGAATTATGGTCCCCCAACAGGGACTTCATCCTGATCCTTGGACTCTGTGAATACCTACGTTACATCACATGGCACAAGCAGATTAAGGTTATGGATGGAATTAAGGCTGTTCACCAGCAGACCTTCAAATGGGGAGATCATCTCGGATTATCTGGGTGAACCAAGGTCATCACAGGGTCCTTCAATATGGGAAATACGGCTGTGAAGATGGAGGGAGAGACCACAAGCCAAGGAACGCAGGTGGCCTCTGGAAGCTGAGAAAAGCAAGGGAATGGATTCTCCCCAGAGCCTCCAGAGGAATGCAGCCCTCCTCTTGGGGTGCTTGGGGCCTGCACTGTCCTCGGCCAGGGGAGAGTCAGTGTGACTGTGGGGACCACAAGGCTCTGGTGCGCTCTCTCCCCTGAACAGGTAGACCCTAAACCCTGATGGCAGGGAGACTTCCTGCAGCCAGCAGGGTTTGCCCACCCGCTGCCGATGCCCCCATCTCCTAACTTGATCAGTTTATCAACCAGGTTCAGTGTAGTCCTCAAGCATAAGGGCTGGCGCTGAACCTTCTCTTTCTTCCTGTCGCTTAGAGAAAGCAGGTGCCAAGCTAAGGGACCTGAGATAGATCAGACTTGCTGCTGGCTTGTCTGGGTGACCCTGGCACCTCTCCCGAGTCACCAAGCCTGGGCCTATTGGCCAATTTTGTCATTGTGCATTTTGAAAATGCAGATAGCAGTATTGCTGGGGGTTTGCCCCGAGGGGCCGTTTGGTTGCTTGCTGGTCAGGCACGGCTGCTTCTGATCTGCACTGTGGTGGTGCTGTTGATGCGCCCCCAACTTTGCCTCTGGAATCCCGGGAAGCCAGATGTGGACAGGTAATAGGATGGCAGTGAGCACTTGGCCAGGGTGCCCAGGACTCCGGTCCCCCCACAGTCCGCAGTATATGGACAAAGCCCTTCCTGCTGAGTTGGAACTTTCTACCATATGCTCTTATCTTTCTATCACCAAAGTGAAATTCACAAAATATGAAATGTTCATGTAAAAATACACAATTCAGTGGCACTTAGTACATGCATTTTGTGGTGCAACCACCATCTCTATCCAGTTCCAAGACATTCGTCGCTCCAAAGGAAAATCCCTGGACAGCCACTCCCCGTTTCCCTCCCTCCAGCCCTCGAACCGCTCATCTGCTTTCTGTCTCCGTGGATTTGCCTATTCAAGATGATTTATACAAGTGAATCATGTGGCATGGGGTATTTGGGGACGGACTTAGCCTGTTTTCAAGTTTCCTCCGTGTTGTGATGTGTATCAGCACTTCATTCCTTGTTTGTGGCCAAATAATAATCCATCGTATGGACGGAGCATGTTGTGTTTATCCACTCATCCTCTGATGAATGCCTGGATGTTTCCACCTTTTGGTGACTGTGAATCATGCTGCGGCGGCATTTCTTGCCTCTCCCCCTCTCCCTTCTTTGTCTGTCCTCCTCTCCCTCCTCTTCCTCTTCTTTTTTGCTGCAGTTAAACCCAGGAGGACCAAAGAGAAGTACGAGAATAAGCAGAAATCACATTAAAAAAACTATCTTCTTCCAAAACAGGAATCAGTTTGTGCAGTATTTATGGGTTGTCTTGGCTACAAATAGTCTGCAAACTTAGAACCCTTCAGCAGAAGAGTCACGGAACTGGAAGGGGCAACCTGCGTGAGGGTCGCAAGGGCAGAATGCAGAAAGGGATTCCGGAGAGGCGTTGTAGGGAGTCAGGTCTTCACAGACCTGCCCAGTATCCCAGTTATGAGTCAGGCAAGGGGTACACAGTCTTCTGGCAGACAGCCAACCATTCTCCACTGCTGGGATAGAAGCACCCAGGGCAGAAATCCTGCCCCCATCCATGCTTACTGCAGGCAGCTCCAGGCCAAGGAGCCTGACGACACCCACCCCTTCCTGGCCTCCCTGCTCACATCACCATCATTTTCCAGGGCTTCAGATTCCAACCTGCCCGTGGGAGGTCTTCCCGGTGACACCTCCACATCCACACCCCTTTTCTCCTCCCTGCTGCACACCCAGTGGCCTGTGATTCCTCCGGTGGGTAGTGTGCTGGCGCGGGGAGAGTCACTTTGTCTCTCTCCTTGACCCCCAATCCATTTAGGGCAGCACAGTTTGGCAGTGAGCATGCCCAGCAGGGGCCTGTGGTACCGTGACCACAGGGAGTGGTGCAGCTGTATGGCTCAGAGTCCCGGAGAGCCCCTGGCCTGCCGGGCACTGGGTGCCTCCCTCAGCTCCGCGTGAGCTCTGCTTCCTTTCCTCTCATCACGGATCAGATCATCTGGGACAGTCACACTCAGGGAGTCACCAGCCGAGCTTGGCCGCTTCTGTCCTGACCAGACCCCAGCTGATTTGCTGACATCCCCGTAGAACGGGCACATCGCAAAAGCGCAGGCAACAAACGCAAAGACCAACAAGTGGGATGACATCAGTCTCAGAGCTTCTGCACAGAGGAGATGGTCAGTGAGGGGCAAAGGCCGCCTGGGCTAGGAGGAAGTATTTGCCAACCACATGCCCAATAAAGGATTAATATCCAAACGATTACAAGGAATCCCTACAACTCAATAGCAAACAAAACAAAACAGAAAACAAAAACAAACAGACGCTCTTAAAAATAGGGCAGAGGACCTGAATGGACATTTTTCCAAAGAAGGTGTACGGATGGCCCAGAGGCACATGAAAAGATGCCCCACACCACTCATCATCAGGGAAATGCAAACCAAACCCCCCCCCCGTGGTGCCCCTCACCCGTGGCTGTTTCAAAAAGACAAGCGGGATTCGCATTATAGGAGTACCAGAGGAAGAAGAGAGAGAAAAAGGGATAGAAAGTGTCTTTGAAGAAATAACTGCTGAAAACTTTCCCACGCTGGGGAAGGAAATAGTCTCGCAGTCCACGGAAGCCCACAGATCTCCCAAAAAGACAAGCGGTAACAAGGGTTGGTGAGGACAGGGAGAAAGGGCACCCTTGTGCGGTGTTGGTGGGAATGAACTTCGTGCAGCCGCTGTGGAAAACAGTGTGGAGGTTCCTCAAGAAATTAAAACTATCGGATGACCCAGTAATCCCACTTCTGGATATTCATCTGAAGGAAACGAAATCACTGTCTCAAAGGGGTACGTGCACTCCATGTGCACTGCACCCTTAGTCACCACAGGCAAGGCATGCCAGCCACCTGTCTGTTAACCGACTAGTGTATAAAGAAAAACATGGGGTACACACACACACACACACACACACACACACACACACACACACACAGTGGAATACTATTCAGCCTTTAAAAAAGGAAATCCTGCCATTTGCCACAATGTGGATGAAACTGGAGGGCATGATGCTAAGTGAAATAAGTCAGACAAGGGAAAATACTGCACAGCATCACTTATAAGTTTAAAAGTGGAATTCATAGAAACAAGAGAGTAGAAAGGTTGTTGCCAGGGATTTGTGGGGCAGGGCGGGAGGGGGGATAGGGAGGGTTGGTGAAAGTTGGCAATAAGGCCGTGTAAGGTCTATGTGTCTACTGTATAAGATGGGGACTCTAGGTGACAGTACTGTACTGTACAGCTGCGCTATGCTAAAAACAGAGAACTTAAGTGTTCTCACCAAAAAAAGGTAAACATGAAGTGAAGGATATGTTAATGAACTTGATAGTAGGAAGCTGTGTATATGTATATCAAATCACTAAGATGTACACCTTAAAAATATTACTTTGTCAATTATACTTCAATAAGGCTGGAAAAAAGACTACCTTGATTATGGTGTTGGTGACAAGGTGAATATATTGGTTGGTACACTTAAATCACGTGCATTTTAATTTCAAAAGCTATACTTCCATAAAGTTTTTTTTTAAAGAGAGCAAGCAGGGCATGCTGTGTGTTCATGGGGTCAGGGGGAATTCAGTCTCTCTGCTAAGCCCCGTCCGTCTTTCCCGTTTGTATGCACACCCACTCTGTATGCGCTCTCTTGTGCACACCTCACGCCTGCCTGCCAGGACCATCTGAGATGTATAACTGAGCCCCTCCCCCAGGTGTCACCAGGTGTCCGTCCCTACGTCCCTACGTCCCTACACCTCGAGGCCAGGCCAGAGGGGAAGGCCCTGGCGGGTCCTGGAGCCTGCCCCCTCGTGGGCGAGCCCCCTCAGAGAGAAGGAGGCTCATCTTGCCTGTTGGGCAGTGGCCGCTCCGTCTCCCCCTGCCGAGGGAGCTGGATCAGTCCCCTAAGGCTGTCATAACAAAGTTCCACAGACTAGGAGGCTTGAACTATAGAAATCCATTTTCTCACCATTCTGGAGCCTGGAAGTCTGAGATCTAGACGTGGGCAGGGCTGATTTCATCCCAGGCCTCTCTCCAAGGCTTGTAGGACTATCACAAGGTCTCCCCTCTGGTCTGGATCCGAATTCTCTCTTCTTATAAGGACACCAGTCCTACTAGATTAGGGCCCACCCCAATGACCTCTTTACCCTAACCACCTCTTTAAAGACCTCACCCCAGTCACATCTTGGGGTGCTGGGAGTTAGGACTCCAACACATGAATCCAGGGAGGGGCCACAAAGCCGCCTGTAACAGGGACCTACTCAGAAAACCGCCCCCAGTGGCAAAAGAGTTAAAGTTAGAACCCAGGGGTGGGGATGGGATGGGGGAGGTGTCTGCATTAAGCAGATTAAAGGGGAAGTACTGGCCTGAGCCTCAGCTGTAATTAGAGAAATTAAAATTGGGGCTGAGGCGAGCAGTTGCTCTGTGACCTTATAATTAGTGTGAGGCCTGCTGACACTGGCAGGGAAGTCTGGCTTTCCTGCTTCAGGCCTCTGTAATAAGGGGAGGGGGTGGCCGAGGGAGGCTGCCTCCAGCCAAGGTCCTCACATTTGGCTCGAGACAGACCCGGGTCAAGGTGAGATGGTCCTGCAGGAAACCCAAGAGGACTCCTGGGCTTGGAGGCTGAGCCTCAGGGCAGCTGGGTGCCCTTGCTGGGGAGGGGAAGCAGGGCAGACAGAGGGATTTAGGGGAAGGAAGATAAAGAGTTCTGACAGGTTAAACCCAGTACACCTGGCAGGCATGGGCGTGTGTGTGTGAAGAGGAAGGTTGAGACTCTGGAGCCCAGGGCAGATGTCAGCTCAGGAAACAGAAAATATTGAATGGCAGACTTGGAGATAGGTTAAATTTTTTCCAATTTTTTTTTTACAGTTACTATATATTAACTATTGTTTTTAAATGAAGCATTGTTTGCAAATCCCAATCCAGTCACTTAATGTAAATTCATGAGCAAATAACTTCTCAGGGGCTTACCTTCTCCATCTGTGAAATGGGATAATCCTGCTTCCCCTAAAGGTGGCTGGAGAATGATATGTTACTCACATCAGCAGTTCTCACTTTTTATTCCAGAATCCCTGTACCCTCTTTAAAATCACTGAAGATCCCAAAGAGCTTGTGTTTACACGGGTGGTACTGATCACTATTTACCATATTAGGAATTTAAACTGAGAAATTTCTATTTTATTTATTAGCTCACTTAAATAATAGCAATAATAATCCATTACATGTTAATATAAATGAGGCATTTGAATGAAAGAAAAGCTCTAGTTTCCAAAACAACACAATTTTAGCCATAAAAGGAGGCAGTGTTTTACATTAGCACAAATCTCTTTAACATCTGGCTTAATCAAACCCAGCTGGCTTCTCATGTGTTTCTGCATTCAGCTATTTTGATTGAAGTGTATAAAGATAAACTCCCTGCATTGAGATCAGCTGACCTGTGGGGACCCCACACTGAGATCTCATGACTTACACGAAGCTTCAGCACCCAGTCTGTGGCATAAACAGGAGTTCGAAAAATGTGTGTCCCCTTCCTGGAGCCAGGGCTCCTGGTTTGGGTCCTCCAAGGACATTGTCTGGCTTTAATTCAGACTGTCCCTGTTGATTCAGGAGCACAGGGGTGACCTCCTACCAGGCCCAGAGACAAAAGAAAGTGATAAGATTGGAGGAAACAGGTTGGGAGATATTAATGAGAAAGGACAGAAAAACAAACTTTGATTTGCTAAAAATACCCATCAGTTAGGCAAGCCCACACCCCAACTTGCCCATCCATGAAAAGTCAAATGCAAGGTGCCAAGCCAGGACTGAGACTGGGCATCAGACCATTTAAGACAAGCTTTCAAAGCTCAGACGCCCAGAAATTCCAACCACATGAAGAAAACATGCACTCCATAGGCACAAAAGAGAGCAAATCCTTTTTTCTCTTTTTTGTTCCCAGTCTCTGCCCCTGCTCAGCGGCCAAGTGATGGAGGAAAATAAGCATAATTCAGGACAGATGAGACAAAAACAACTTTTGCAACAAAAGGAACATCTTTAAAGGAGGTGCAGAGCTGATGCGGCCACGTGGGGTGGGAAGCAGCACCCTCAGGGCACAGAGTGCTAAGGGATGGCCTGGCCCCGGGTCCTGGGATGATGGGCAGGTGGACTATGACCTCGGCCCCAGTCCGGGGTGCAGAAGGGGACTTGATGGCAACTAGCTAGAGTCTGAGAAACCACAGGGATCAGCAGTGAGGGAAGGACTCCTCCTTGGTGAGGGATGGGTGGCTGTCCCCACCGACGGGGCCTCCAAGAGGCCCTCAAGGTCTCTGCAGGAGCAGTTTGCGATTGGCTATTGGAAGAACGTGGTCCGGTCACTGCCTAAAGACACTAACCTGTTGTGGCTCGGAATGGACTCTGTGCCTTTCTCTCAATCAGGAGAGACCACCAAACATCAGGGCTGTGGCCCAGTCCGCTACTGTCTCTCCACCCTCCCGACCTCTGCTGAACCACACATAACCTCTTCCCAGGAAGGGCGCCTCTCTTCCATGGAAGGGCTCTGGGTTCCAGACTCCCAACAGAAGGGGAGGCAACGACACTGGGCCGCAGATGCTGCTCAGCAGGGCAGAAGCTTCTGGAAAGGCAGCTTGGCTCTCTGCTCCGCTGCCATAACAAATGCCATAGACCAGGGACTTAAATAGCAGAAATGTGTTTTCACACAGTTCTGGAGGCTGGACGCCCGACACCAGGGTGCCAGCCCGACCAGGCTCTGGCGAGAGCTCTTCCTGGCCTGTAGACTTGCACTGTGTCTCCACATGGCAGAGAGAGCAAGCTCACCGGTGACTCCTCTTATAAGGACATTAACCCCATCCTTGGGGTTCCATCGTCATGACCTTACCTGACCAGATGACCTCCCGAAGTCCCCATCTCTAAATACTATCACACTGGGGGTTAGAGCCTCAACCTAGGAATTTGGGGGATTGAAACATTCAGTCCATACCTAGCACTCTGTAAAGGCTCCTTCTTCACTATCCCCCTACAAGAGACCGGGGAGGCTGCTCTGTTGCAGAACTTGCTGCAGAGGAATGCATGGGGGCTGTCACGGGGGAGGGGGCTCCATCACTGTCACAGTAGGAGGCCCTGCCCATTGATGGCATCCTCATGTGCAGGGAGCCACTCCTGTAATGAGACACCAAGCAGAGGGACTTTGTTTTGTGGGGTGGGGAGGAAGGAGGAGGAAACTGATATTTCATGTGTACATGATACGTCTGTAATTCTTCCAGGTTCTTTGTATAAATTACTTAATCTTCACACAACCTCATAGGTGGTATTGCCCCATTTTACAGATAGGAAAACTGAGTTCTCACAGCTGGAGGGTCACGAGGCCAGGATCTTGAAGGGTCTGTCCCATTCCAAAGCCATGCACTTTCTGCCATATCGCGCTCCCAGAAGAACCAGGGACATCCTCCTGCTGAGTGGGACTCCCCCAAGGGCAATAGATTATGGGGGTAGGAAGGGATAAAGCAGCAGAAGTAATTCCTGGCCAGTGGTCATTCTTGGGAGGTCCCTTTAGTTAAACGGGATGGGACAACATGCCCACAGCATGTCCTGTAAATTCCCAGGCTTCTAAGTTGCTTCAAAATATGTACTTGATCAGAAGGGGAAGAGAGTGGCTTCATTAATTCTTGCTCATCATCCAGTACTCTGCCTAGTGGCCCAAGGAGCTGGCCCAGCCTGCTTAGTAGAGTTGTCCTCTTTGGCCAGAGCTGAGGCTTGCCAAGTCGTTTTCTCTGGATGTCTCCAGGGTAAGCCCAGGAGTGCGTGTGCATGAACACAGGTCTGACCCCGCTGCCCTGGAGGACATAGTCTCACCCGGCCCACTTTTCAAGCAGAGCCCCCTTCTGCAAACTACAACCGTCGGCAAAACATCTTCTCATGCTGACTTTTATGGCTGGCATTTTCATATCTATGCTGCTCCCTGCTGTTACACGTATCTGTAATTTGTGGAGTTTAACTGGATGCTGTATCATAGGCAGAAACAAGTTGTTTGCCAAGTGTACAGTTTGATAAAGTCAAAGAAATTAATGGGCTACTGAGTGGGCCTATCTCATCCAGATAGCCAGAAAGAGAACGCTTGCAGCCTATAAATCCACGGATGTTAGCAGCTCCTAAAAGAACAAAAGGACACTCTCCCTCTGGCATGCGTTCCCATAGGCAGTGAAAGCTGGTAGGCAGTGTCTAGGACGGCCCCAGTGAGCCTCCCTCCATGTCCTTGTGGAATCTCCTCCACAGTATAGGCTGGACGTAGTAACCTGCTTCTAACACATAGAACACACAAAAGTGACAGATGTCACTTCCAAGATTGGGTTACAGAAACATCTGTGTCCTCAGCCTTGCCTGCTTCTTTCCTGCTCTATCTGAGGGAACTAGCTGCCATGCTGTAAGCCACTCTATGCAGAGGTGTCCATGTGGCAGGAATTGGATGGCAGCTTCCTTCCCAGCCAGCAAGGAACCGAATCCTAAGTGAGCTTGGAAATGGATCCTCTCCTAGTGGAGCTGATGAGCACCCAGCCCTGGCCAACACCCCAACTACAGACTTCATGAGAGGCCTCAAAGCAGAGGTACCCCTCCTAGCTGTGCCCAGATCCCTGACCCACAGAAACTGTGAAAAGGTAACTGTTTTAGACCAATAAGTTTTGGGGTAATTTGTTATGCAGCAATAGCTAACTAATACACAGACAAATGCACTAATATATGGATAAGTATCAAGTCATGAACAGATAGACATCCCCCCAAAATTGGAGTACAGATGTCTCCAACCTTCAGGACGGATTTTTGCTTTAATAGTCAAACCTTCCAAATTCTTTTGAAGCCAGAGGAATCACTTGGTCTGAGGTAAGAGGAAAGATGTAGAGAGGCAGATACCTTGCTTTCAGATTTCTGAAGCCAGGAAGCTCGGCTTGTCTGACACCTCTAATGAGTCTGTCTCCCTCCTCTACCTACAAAGCAGCCCATCTGGGAGAACTTTAGCTCCAGCCAAAGAGGTCTCTACCCTGTTACTATGGGGTATATTACTCTATTTCTAATCCAAGCTTTTAAGAATGGGAATTTCAGTATCTTAAATGCTCGAGAAGAATCGGGCAACAAAACAGACTTCTCAATATTTCATGAAAATCAAGTCCAAGCCAAATTACCCTAGACGCTGCCTGCCTTCCCTTAGCCAGGTGCGTGCAGACATAAGCATGGATAGAGTGGAGCTGGACTCATCTGCTCTGTGCAGACTCAAGGCAATTACCCCATGCTGGGCTCACTAGTTTTAGAGTTCTGGTGATATACTGAGTACCCATCATTCTGAGAGTCATTTTTTAAAAAAGAGAGGAGTACTAACATAACCACAGTCTGTCTTAAAAGAGCTCTACTACCCTGGGAAAAGCCCGCTGGAGTACATGCTCAGACACATGCACCTGGGCTTGTCTTTGCCAAGCACGGGTCTCAGAGGCAGCTTGGAAATTGTCCAAGGGGATGGGAAAGGGAGCACAAGAAAAGTAGACTGGAGAAGGGTGGACTTGCAGCCTGGGAAGAGAAAGTGGACTCAGCAGAGCTCCAGGAGAGACTGAAGGACAGGGCATCACAAATGAAGGTGGCCCATGAGAGCCACCTGAGTGGGGAGAGGGCCACCCAGCTCACCTCCAGAACCAGTTTGGGGACTGCAGGGCCATCCTAAAGATTCAGCCCAGCATCCTTGGTGCTTCTCAGGACTGTGATCGGCTGAAAGTGGACAGGACCGTTGGCCAGGGGCTTGCACTGCCTGTCGCTCCTGCTCCTGCAACACAGCCCCCAGAAGTGCTCCATGAACACACACCCAGACAGCGGTCATGGAAACTCATGCTGACTCTCCAGGCCAGACAACAGAACAGCACCCAAATATCCCAGGACCCCCAGGGGCACACTGCCCAAAGCCCCTGGGGCCCTGCTCCGAGCAGTGTCGCTGCCCCTGAGCAGGGCTGGGATGACAGCTGTACCCCCAAGGCCCTTCTGGAGAAGGTGGCTGCTCTTTGGAAAAAAAGAAAGGAAGATGAGGCCCCAATTCCCTATCAGGTGGGTGAACCACCCCCTGCTGACGGCCCCCTGGGAGGGCGCTTCCCTTCTGGCCTTAAGGATGATTCTGCATCTCAGGTGATGCAAACGCGTCATCTCTGATGCTTCCTGAAGTGAGACCATTCAAAGCCATGGAGGGGGCTGGCCTCCCCAGCCCTCAGCTATTAGGCTTGGCAAATGTCCCCTCCCAAAAGAGGGCCTGGCGCACCTGTAGCAGGACCAAAATGATGGCTCCCCTGGGCGCTGGTGAATAATTCAGAGGAATTCAGCTTGGAAATTGCCCAAGGGGATGGGAAAGGGAGCACAGAAAAAGTAGACTGGAGAAGGGTGGACTTGCAGCCTGGGAAGAGAAAGTGGGCAGCAGATAATTCCCATTTTAATGAATCCATGTAGAATTTCCTCTGCAGACACACACATTCATCCCAGGGGAGACAGCAGGCGAGGAGCCTGGTCACCCAGCTGCTAATGGGGACCAACCTCCCAGGAAGGACCCTTGGGCGCCAAGCAAGAGCCCCAGGGCTTGGAAAACACAGCGGCTCATTCCCCTGCAATTGCCTCTCTCCCAGAGTAGAGTGGGAGAAGGACACCAGGCTCGCCCCCACCCGGAGGCCACCGGCACCTGCCCAGGCTGCATCTCCTTCAACCCGCAGTCTGCTGGTTCTGGGTGCCAAGCCCGCAAGGCACTCGGAGTGGTCAGGCAGCGAGTGAGTGGTAGAGCAGAGACCATTCAGGTCTGTTCCCCAGGTGCAGGCCCCACGTTGTCCGACATGTGCCAGTAGATGCTGTTCCCAGGCAGCAGGGAGGGGAAGGCCCCCCCCCAGGAAACATGGCAGAATGTGGACCCTGGGAAGCTCCACCCAGCAGGTGAGGTCGGGGGAGCCCCTCCAGAGGCAGGCTCAGGCTCCACGCAGGAGCCCTGGCAGGGGGCAGTACTGCGACTGCTCTTCTGGGCCATCTGGGAGCTAAGGAAAATGAGATGGAGGGAGATCAGTCTCGGTCTTGGGAAAAATGCTCTTTAAATTGATTTGTGCTCAAGATCAGGAGATGTTTATAAGGTGACGAAAGGGTTCTAGGGAAGGCAGCCCACAGATGTGAGAGGAAGGATGCCAGGCAGTTGGATAGGCAGTGGCCTGGGAAGGAAGGAGAGCCCAGAAACAGCTGAGGCAGCACAAACACATGCTGACTCTTTGATCAGTGCCCTCCTCCCACAAAGAATCTGTCTACTTCTTGGACCCTGTGCATGTGACCTTATTTGGAAAAAGATTCTCTGCACGTGTCAATAAGTTAAGGGTCTCAAGACAAGACCATCCTGGATTTTCCAGTTGGGTTGGGCTTAAGTCCACTGACAAGTGTCCTTATGAGAGCAAGGCAGAGGGAGGCTGGGGTTCGGGGTGGCCTTGTGAAGACGAGGCAGAGATGTCAGGGATGGGGCACAAGCCCAGGAGAGCACAGAGCCACCAGAATGGGAAGGGGCAAGGAGGGATCGTCCCCTGGATCTTCAGGAGGAGCATGGCTCTGCCGACAACCTGGCTTTGATGTCCACCTTTCAGAACTGTGAGATAATAAATATCTGTTGTTTTAGGCCCCCCAAGTCATGGTCATTTGTTACCGTGGCCCCCGGGAACTAAGGCACCTCCTGTCCTCAGCCCTGTGAAAGGCCAGAAATCTGTGAGCTGATAGACCACCAGATGGAGGGAAGAGGGGACCCTCTCGGCCGTCAGCAGCAGGGAGAGGAGCTGGGGGAGGAGACACAGGACGGTGCTGGGCTGGGCAGCCAGAGGTAAGATGCCAGGAGTTTGGAGGCACTGCTGTGTGAAACAACAGCAAATCAGGTGGAGGCACAAGCCCTGAAAGGCCAGCTGACGTGGTTGAAATAAAAAATGGAATATGAGCAAATCTGCTGTTCCAAGAGTGGCTGCAGCGAAGCTTTATGATGTAGGAACAAATAGCAGGAAGCAGTTACATGTGCTGCACATACGTGTGCAGGCAGGGGTGGGGAGGGCACAGAACATCCAGGGGAAAGTCACCAAAAGAGTAATTTGACCTTTTCTTGGTATTTTGCCATATGTGCTTAATTTTTCTCATGTTTTCACTGCATAATTTCAGTTTATTATAAACAGCACAAACGGGTCACCCCTAGATAGATCAGCATAAATCTTCAAAATATAAGGATAATCATTCCATATATAATCAGTTATAAAGACAACTTCACATATAATCAAAAAGCCATAATCATAATCAGAAAATTAACAATAATCCCATAATATGCCATCTAATGATCTATCTAATCATCTAATGTCTAATTCACATCCAAATGTTAAAAATTTCCCAAGAATGTCTTTTATAGCTACTTATTTTAAACAGACTAGTCTAGGTTTATGAATTTCATTTGATTACTCATTAATCTTTTTTATAACATTCCCCCATGTCTACAAAATTTTTTGTTGAGATGAAATTCACATCGCATTAATGATTTTAAAGTGTGCCATTCGGTGGCATTTAGTACATTCACAATGGTGTGATAACTTGATCTCTTTTAAATAAAAATTTTTTAATCAAGGGTTTTTTTACATCATAAAAGTACTATATTCTCATGTTAAAAATACAATATATTCAGGCTCTGTCAAGGGTGTATGATTTGACCCTGAAGTGGACTCAGACAGCCCAACCCAGAGAGGCCCACCCCACCCCAGAGTCTGGGCCGCACTCATCCTTCTGCCTTCCCCTCAGGAAAATTCACCTCTCCTTGTCCCCTTCCCTGAGGCTACTGGGTGGCCATGGTGGCAGAAGAGTTCATCAAATAACTCATTTAATATATAAATGTCCTTGAAAGGCCCCAAGGCATGGCAGCGGAAATTCCAGTCTCCCAAGGCCTTCCTACCGCTTCCCAACACCCGTCTCCTCTGCCTTTCACCTCATCCTCATATCCAGCCTAATACACCTAAGTGTGCAGCCCGTGCCCCACCCCTCCTCCTCTGTACTTGCCTCCTTCAGGGATCCGGGACCCAGCAGGCGGCCACAGGCATCATGTTTTCAGCTACCGAAAAGGAGAGGATGAACTAGATGACGTCAACGACCTGGTGCAGCTGTAACCCAATGTCCTCTTGCATAGATGGGGAAGTGCCCTGAAGGTCCCAGGGCTTGAGCACCAGTGGAAAATATGCTGAGTGGGTCAGCTGTCCCCTGCACCAGAAAACATGCCCCCTGCCAGAACAGGAATAGAAGTCCCTGCTGGCTCCCGTGTTTGGGGGCCACAGCCAGGGGTGACCTCACCACCTTTCCCATCCTGACCTAACCTGTCCTGGCCCACCTGGGGATCCAGTGACAAAACCCACCATCATGGAGATCAACAGCTTTTTGGCGTGCCTGTCAACATGCTGCGTTCAGGGAGGAGTGGGGCAGTTCAGATTCGCTGGGCTCATCAAGGGTGTCCTCCGTGCAAAGTGGCCTCACACCTCATTTCGGCCTCAGTGAATGACGGCCACAGCACCACCATGCAGCAGCCTTTTCTCCAATGCTACAGATGAAATTGAGGCCCAGAAAAGCTAAACCCCTCACCCAGGATGGCAGAGAGTCATCTGAAGCCAGGTTTGCCTGTCACCAAGCCCCCTCCAAGGGTGAGGTTCGTCATCTCAGGAGTCCTGGGTGCCCACAGCATGCGACTTCCTGCTCAGCTCTGGGGCAAGGCAAGGGATGTGTGTCAAAATGGAAGTCGTGGAATATCAATTATTCAGATATGGGATTAGTTAACTGAAAGTAAAAATGAGACACGGCCGTCATACACCCTTGTCAAAAACAGCAGGGGCCTGGGAGAAGGTGTATTAATTCCATAAGGCTGGCATAACCAATTACTACAACCTGCATGGCTCAAACAACAGAAATGGTTGTTTCTCCTGGTTCTGGGGCCAGAAGTCTCAAATCAAGGTGTCAGCAGGGCGGGTTCCTTTGGAAGCTCTGAGAGAGAATCTGTCTCTTTTTCTGGGAGCGACCGGCAACGTGTGGCGTCCCTGGCACGTAGCTGCCCCCCTCAGTCTCTGCCTCCGTCTTCTCCGGGCTTTCCCCCCATGTGTCCCTGCATCTTAGCTCTCAGTCCCTCTCCTCTAAGAACACCAGGGCCTACCCACTCTGAGCCCATGATGATCGCATTTGGAGATCCTAACACATCTGCCAAGACCCTTCCAGGGAAGGTCACGTCCACAGCTCCCAGGGGTTAGGGAACAGGTCTATCTTTTGTAGGGACACTACCCAACCCACTCACTACAGAGAGGTAACTGGCCTGGCCTGAAAAAAGAACAGGGAGATTCATCTAAGTCCCAGTTATGGGCAGCTCAGGCAGGGCGGAAGCTGCAGCTCTCTGACGGCGAGTGTTCAGGGATGCTACCACAGGTGTCCAGGGGGGAGACCCTTCCCCCGGATGCTGGGGAGGGACAAACGGCCCCCGGAGCCCTCCTGAGGGTTCCCATACTGTGTTCATGTAGCAAAGCACAGGAGATCACAGAGAACACAGAAGGCTGGGAAACAGTTCACGGAATCCCTGCTGGAGCAACCAGGGCTCAGCAGTAATTGGACCCTGACGATGGCTTGGTCCCACTCTCCACCTCTGTGCCCACCATCGAGTCTCCTTGTAGGGTCTGCAGTGGCATTAAATGGTTCTGAGGCAAAATACATACATCCCTGATCTACTGTACTTCCAAAGAATTGTAGAGTTGGGGGAAAAACAGATCCTTGGCTAAAAATGAGTTTATATATTGGTTTCAAGTGTTAACTCTCCAGCTTTCCTGCCTGTGTTTTCTTCTTAGGTCAAGGGCAAGAAGAGCTAAATGAATCACTCCTAAGAGAGCTTGTGCGTTGTTATGTTTTTAGGCAAAACCACTTTCAAAAGAGTAATATCTGGAAAGGTTTTCAATTTTCCACAAATTGAGTTCTCAGTGCCTTTCAAGAAGGAAAGGGAAGATAACCATCTATGAACTCAGGGATTTCCATAGGAACATCAGGAAACAGGCCACAGGTTATAGGACAGTGACAGATGCCTCTGCCAGCCCAGGGGAGAGCTGCACAAGCGCGGAGTCAGAGCAGTGCAGCAGAGACTTCCCTGGAGGGGCTGAGGTGAAGTTTAAATTGCATTTGAATTTACTCTGTCAGTTCAATTTCTCTTCCAACCGGGCCCGCGCTGTCAGCCACATGACAAGGAGGCAACTATGTCCAGACAAGCACCAGCCGATTACAAGAGAGGGTCACCCTCTGCAGGGCGTGGAGGACGGGAGGCTGATTTCTGCACCTGGAGGTGTCTTCCTGGCAAGACTCCAAAACCAGCACAGTAATTCCTACATACCCGCTGGGCGGAAAGAGATCCATCCCATCTGGAATGTGTTCATTTTGCAAGCGATGCAGGATTTGAGGGCAAGAGGACCAAGGCTGAAACATTTGCCCAAACATTTGGAATTCATCTGAAGCTACTTGCTGAGGGTTGGGTGTTCGGCTGACTAGGGACATGGGAACAAACAGAGGTGGACCTGGTCCAGCGGGACCTCCAGCTGCATACAAGTCGGAGTCTGTCCTGGTGAATAGAGATCCTAGAAGCTACTGTGTCCAAACCTGCACTGTCAGATGAGTAAATTCAGTCTGAGAGAATCTATGATCTGCTTCAAGACCCCCAGAAGAGGGTCTTGGGACCAGAGTGCAGGTTTCTCTGTTATCATTCTTCCTCCTCCACCTATAAGATCAACAAACCACCCAGGAGGACAGAGAGAACAGTGGGGGAGGGCGCCTGCCCAGTGGTGTGGCATCTGGAGTGTCCCTGACTTTGTTTGTTGTAGGATTTGCAAGCCAGCTCTGACCTCTCATAAGAAAGTTCCGTTGTGTTATCTGGGCAAACCGGGCTTATTCCAGGTGGGCAGACCCCATTTGCCAAGCTTCTTAAATGACGCTGTGCCAGACTGGAAGCTCTGGGAGGACAGAGCTCAGTGGCTTTTGCTCCCTAATGCACAGTGGTGCTTGGTATTTACTGAATTTATGCCAATAAGTAAGCATGCCTTAAACATCTTTTTATGCCATTGGGAGGTTACATTGACCTGGTTGCACTCTGTCTCTTGATCCTTCTTATAACAAATGATATACATTTGATAGATAACTGACTGATGTCACAGGTGCCAGGTGAAGCTACATGAGAATCACACCAAATATCTGCTGAGCAAGCCGATCCTGGCGTGCAAAGTATTTCCCATGGTCTGCAGTCTGCATTAAAAGTGAGACTGCTCTGCATGAGACTTTAATCCATGGGTCCATGCCATCATACATTTGTCCAAACCCACAGAATCCACACCACCAAAAATGGACCCTGATGTAGACTGTGGACTCTGGGTAATGATGATGATATGTCCATGTAGGTTCATCAACTCACCAATGTCCCATCTGGAGCCAATGTCGATGGTGGGGGAGGCTGTACACAGATAACGGCGGGTGGGGACTCTGTAGTTTCCACTCAGTTTTGCTGTCAACTTCAACTGCTCTAAAAAATTAAGTCTGCTAAAAATCTTTTAAAAATTTTAAGTGAAACTTAACAAACCTCTGAAATCAGTAAGTTTTTGCACAGCCCAGCTCCCATGGTAAATGGGAAAAGGACTCACAAATTTAACTGTACAACCAGCATTTGACAGGCCCCAGAGTGCCAGCTCTCAAGAAGACAAGTCCAAGGAGCTCCAAGAGAGAGACATGGCTGACAGGTATTTGTGGCCGAGGCACCGTGGACAGGAGAGGATAAAGGACCCACAGGGCCTGACAAGGTCACCTCAGAATTAGGTGGGCCCCTCCGGGAAAGAGGAGGGTGTACCCTCATCTCAAAGCTTATGGAAAGCCCTGTCTCTGTCAGGACACAACCACCCTCGCTGGCAAACAGCACTGCGCTGAAGCAGGCACAGAAAACCAGAGCACAGCTCCCGCTCTCAGAAGCCTTGGTCTAGCGGAGAGGGAAAGTGATACCCATTGTGTTCGCATCTACAGCTGCTGTAACAAATTAACACAAAATAGCGGTTTCAAACCACACAAATGTATGATCTTACAGATCTGGAGGTGGGTCTCATGGGCTAACATGAGGGGCTGCTTCCTTTTGGGGGCTCTAGGACCCTGCCTTGTCCGACTTCCAGAGGCAGCCTCCGTGGCTCGAGGCCCTGTCCTGCAGCGTCCACCTCCCCCTGCCTCACCCCTGCTTCTGACATCGGCTCTCCTTCCCTGTCTCTGCTCTTCCTGCTGCTCTCTTACAAGGACCCTGCCACCCAAGGACCTGTGATCGCACAGCCCGCTTAGATCACCCGGGACAATCTCCACACCATCACGGTTGCAGAACTTTTTTGCTGTGGGAGGTGACATTTTCACAGATTCTGGGGATTAGGGCGTGAACATCTTTAGGTGGTCATTCTTCTGTGCCCCACATTCACCAAGCCATTAAGTGATATATTGAGATGATTTTACTCAGAGGAATTAATTTGACCCATTCTGAGCAAGGCAGCCCCTTTCAATGCCAAAATGCCTTAGAGGTCCTCACACTCAGCAAGTTTTTGCCGCCTCCTAGAACAGAGGGTCTCAAGGGAGAGGGTGGGGGACGATTTGGCCCCCTAGGGGAGTTGGCAATGTCTGGAGATATTTTTGGTGGTTGTGACTGGAGGAGGGGGTGCTGCTGGCACGCAGTGGGTAGAGGCCAGGGAGCTCCACATCCTCAGTGGGCCGAATGGTCCCCAACAGAGAAGGATAAGGCTTGAGAGCAAAGGGGCTGGGGCTGAGAGACCCTGCTCTGGAATCCAGAGAATCCATGTTCCAGAGCAAGGCACTGGGCCCCAGAAGAGGGAGCAGGGCACTCATGCAGCCCTCTGCAGAGTGAGACACGCCTCGAGGTGGCCCAGAAGACTGAAAGCCACAGTAATGGGGAGAGCCTGGGCCTCGGCTCCCAGCGGCTCTGAGAGGCACCCCCTGCTCAGAAGACACATTTCATGTCCCTGTGCCTCCCGCCTCAGGAAGGACCCGGGCACGCAGGTCCCCCGCGGTGCACAGACCCTGCTGCAGCCTCTCCTTTCTCCTCCCAACACCTGCGACTGCTGCTTGGTTGGCCCGGTACAGGCTCTGGACAGTACTTCATTGCCTTGAAATATTTTTAATCTCATTTTTCTTTGCATGAAATGAAATTCACTCTGCAGCCCCCTGAGGCCACTTGTCATCTTCTCACCCTCTGCGACACCAGTCAAGGGCACAATAAGACCTCGCCTCAGCAGCCTCTGTCATTTTTCCCATTTTCAGGCATAAGTGTTAATACTTACAGGCTTGACTAGGTTCAAATTGGCTTTACTGTGGATAGCTTGCAGTTTCCAGTAACACAGAGAGATAAGTGGTAAAAAAAAAAAATCTGCACAAAAGAGCATAATTTTGGAGATAGAGATGAACGAGCCTGAGTCAGCAAATGCCAGAACCTTCAGGCCCACTTTAGCTGCTTAGCACCTCAGCCAGACACTTTAATTTCAGAAGTGCTGGGGAAATTTAAACAATTTACTCCTTCCTAAATGCTTCTGGGATCTTCCCAACCCATTCTCATCACTTGGCGAGTAATATTAATCCCAAACTCTACTGGACCTTCAATAAAACCAGGCCTCACAATGGGGATATACTCCCCACATCCTGCTAAAGCAATATCCACAGCTGCTCCAATGTGAAGTAAGTAAATTCTATTGGAATGGGTCAAAAAAAAGGATGCCATATGCTCTGAATTCAACTTCTAAAATCTAGCTACTCCAACAATTTAGTGAGCACGTAGGCCATGGCTATGTTGAGAGGCACTGGGGCAAAGGCTTGACCCATTCTGAGCAAGGTGGCCCCCATCAGTGCCGAAATGCCTCGGAGGTCCTCAGACTCAGCAAGGTTTCACCACCTCCTAGAACAGAGGGTCTCAACAGGAGAGGGTGGGGACGGTTTGGCCCCCTAGGGGACAGTTGGCAACATCTGGAGATATTTTTGGTGGTCGTGACTGGGGGAGAGGCTGCTGCTGGCATGGAGTGGGTAGAGGCCAGGGGGCTCCACATCCTCAGTGGGCAGAATGGCCCTCAGCCGAGAAGGATGGGATGGAAAGCAAAGCTGTTCTGAGCTGTCTGCGCTGCCCACCTGCCCTCCTAGCAAGGGCCCGTCTCTGGGCTCAGCTCTGAGCCACAACATGGGAATACCAATCCCTCTCCTGTAACGTCTGTACTGACTTCTCCGGAGGCTCAATAAGAATGTATATGAGAGTTCTGGGAAGATAGCGGCGTGAACGGAGCAGCAGAATTTTCCTCCCAACATTATATTTATCCACTAAAACACAGCAAATGCAACTGTTCCTAAAAGAGAGACCAGAACACACAGGAAAGCACACACTGTGCAGACACACCTGAGAGGACTCGGCAGCTGGAGAGGCGGTCATAAAGAGCCCAGCTGACATACGTGACAACTACCAACAACCAATTCTATAGTCATGAGAAGACAGAAGAATATGATACAGACAAAGCTTCATACAAACACCACCCCTGAGAGAGAATCTGAAGGAATGGACATGCACAGTCTTCCTGAAAAAGAATTCAGAATAAAAGTCATAGCCATGCTGACGGATCTACAGAAAAATGTGCAAGAGCTGAGGGAGGAAATGAGGAAGACAAAGCAGAAATGAGACAAGTCATCGACGGGCTTAACAGCAGACTGGATGAGGTTCAAGACACTATCAGTGAAATATAAAACAGGGAACAGGAATACAAAGAAGCTGAGGCAGAGAGAGATAAAAGGATCTCTAAGAATGAAAGAATATTAAGAGAACTGTGTGACCAATCCAAACGGAGCAATATTCGCATTATAGTAGTACCAGAGGAAGAAGAGAGAGAAAAAGGGATAGAAAGTGTCTTTGAAGAAATAATTGCTGAAAACTTCCCCACGCTGGGGAAGGAAATAGTCTCACAGTCCACGGAAGCCCACAAATCTCCCAACACAACGACCCAAGGAAGACAACACCAAGACACATAATAATTCAGATGGCAAAGGTCAAAGATAAAGACAGAGTATTAAAGGCAGCTAGAGAGAGAAAAAAGATCACCTACAAAGGAAAACCCATCAGACTGTCATCAGACTTCTCAACAGAAACCTTACAGGCCAGAAGAGAATGGCATCATATATTTAACGTAATGAAACAGAAGGGTCTTGAACCAAGAATACTGTATCCAGCACGATTATCATTTAAATATGACGGAGGGATTAAACAATTTCAAGACAAAGGAAAGTTGAAAGAGTTTGCCTCTCATAAACCACCACTATAGGATATGTTAAACAGACTGCTCTAGAGGGAAGCACCCCTAAGGCTAAAAAGATGTCACCAGAGAAAATAAAATCATAGCAAAGAAAGTAGACCATCCAAATACTAACTAAAGGAAAAGAATAAAACACCTAATATATAAAGAAAGGAGGAGGAAGAATACGAAGGGAGAGATAAGGAAACATCAGACAGTGTTCACAATAACTTAACAAGAAAGTTAAGTTAGATTCTCAGATAATAAAGAAGCAACCCTTGAACCTTTGGTAACCACGAATCTAAAGCCTGCAATGGCAATAAGTACATATCTATCAATAATCACCCTAAATGTAAACAGACTGAATGCACCAATCAAAAGACACAGAGTAACAGAGTGGATAAAAAAGCACGACCCATCTATATGCTGCTTACAAGAGACTCACCTCAAACCCAAAGATATACACAGACTAAGAGTGAAGGGATGGAAAAAGATATTTCATGCAAACAACAAAGAGAAAAAAGCAGGTGTTGCAGTACTTGTATCAGA
>JAQQAC010006923.1:38790555-38803258 GCA_029783875.1 Phataginus tricuspis | reverse complement strand
TACAGTATGGGAAAATATATTCATAAATGATGTATCTGATAAGGGGTTGACATCCAAAATATAAAAAGAACTCACGCACCTTAACAAACAAAAAGCAAATAATCCAATTAAGAAATGGGCAGAGGACATGAACAGACACTTCTCCAAAGAAGAAATTCAGATGGCCAACAGGCACATGAAAAGATGCTCCACATCGCTAATCATCAGAGAAATGCAGATTAAAACCACAATGAGATATCACCTCACACCAGTGAGGATGGCCAACATCCAAAACACAAACAACAACAAATGTTGGCGAGGATGTGGAGAAAAGGGAACCCTCCTACACTGCTGGTGGGAATGCAAATTAGTTCAACCATTGTGGAAAGCAGTATGGAGGTTCCTCAAAAAACTCAAAATAGAAATACCATTTGACCCAGGAATCCCACTCCTCAGAATTTACCCTAAGAACGCAGCAGCCCAGTTTCAAAAAGACAGATGCACCCCTATGTTTATTGCAGCACTATTTACAATAGCCAGGAAATGGAAGCAACCTAAGTGTCCATCAGTAGATGAATGGATTAAGAAGATGTGGTACATATACACAATGGAATATTATTCAGCCATAAGAAAAAACAAATCCTACCATTTGCAACAACATGGATGGAGCTAGAGGGTATTATGCTCAGTGAAATAAGCCAAGCTAGAGGGTATTATGTTCAGTGAAATAAGCCAAGCCGAAAAGACAAGTATCAAATGATCTCACTCATATGTGGAGTATAAGAACAAAGAAAAAAACTGAAGAAACAAAACAGCAGCAGACTCACAGAACCCAAGAACGGACTAATAGTTACCAAAGGGAAAGAGACTGGGGAAGAATGGCAGGAAGGGAGGGATAAGAGGGTAAAAGGGGCATTACGATTGGCAGACATAGGGTGGGGGGGGGCACTGGGAGTACTGTACAACTCAGAGAAGACAAGTAGTGATTCTCATCTCACTACACTGATGGACAGTGACTGTAATAGGGTTGGTGGGGGGACCTGATGAACAGGGTAGTTTAATCACCACAATATTGCTCATGTAATTGTAGGTTAATGATACCAAAATAAATTGTAAAAAAAAAAGAATATATATGAAAACATTCTACAAAGGCAGGTCCTATAAATGTGAAGTCTTGTTCTACATATAGACTGCAGGAAGAGAATTATTTTCACTCAAAGCACAGGCACCAGAAAGGGCCTCGAGGCCGTACCCACACGGAATCCCAAGGATACAATGCAGTGCAAACCTGACCTTGACGGAGCTGGCCAGAGTCCCCACTACAATTTTACAATTTTGCTGACTCACCCTTGACCTAGGTGTATGATGTAATCCCGTTTTGTGTCTTCACGCAGTAACAGGAGTAAGATTTGCTCCTTGGAGTTGAGGTGAGGCACGTGTTTTAGCCAAGGATGGCACATCCGCTAGAGTGAGCAGATGCGTCCCTCTTGCCTAGACAACACCCAAGCCCCGCTACCCCAACCTGCAGATACGCAATGCTCACTAGCACTTGTGAATGTGCGCAATCCTTCACTATCCCTTCATTTCCGGAGGCGATGCGCGTCAGGGATGAGGCCCGTGTTTTCCCCGGGTTACTCTTGGTTAGGATCAGGAACTGATGCATGTTTACAGGCCTGGGTTTATAACAGCTAAAAAAAGGAAAACAAGCCTGAAGATATAAACAAAGGCTGGAGAAGCCCCAAATCTTGAAAACAAATCACATCTATGTTCATAGATAAATACCTAATGGCCCAGAATGAAATCTATCCACAGATAGTGTTCGCTCACACTCCCCATGGTACCCAAGGACAGATCTCTTGGCATCCTGAACTCTATTTCCCATACACATTCTAACACAAAGGACTGATGAGTACTTGTGTAGAACAATCTATCAGAGCCGGTCATGAGCGCATCTCAGGCATTTTAGGTTCATTTCCTTTGCTTGTGGATATCCAATTACTGCAGCACCACTTTCTGAAAAGACTATCCTTTCCCCACTGAATTGTGTTGGTAATTTTATAAAAAAACACTTGATTATAAATGTAAGGATTGCTGGACTCTCAGTTATCTTCCATTGATCTATTCTTATGCCAGGACTGTACTGTCCTGATGACTGTTTCTTCGCAGTAAATTTTAAATAAAGTGAAAGTACCTCTAACTTTGTTCTTCTTTTTCAAAATTGTTTTGCTAATTCCAGGTCCTTTGTATTTCCCTGTAAATTTTAAAGTCAACATGTTGATTTCCACAGAAAATATCCAGCTGGCATTTTGACAGGAGTTATATTGAATTTATAGATCAACACAGTGAGAATTGCCATCTTGACAATATCCAATCTTCTGATACACAAACATGGAACTTCTCTCCATTTATTTATTTATTTATTTATTTATTATTAAGTTGTTATTGATATACTCTTATGAAGGTTTCACATGAAAAAACAATGTGGTTACTACATTTACCCATATTATCAAGTCCCCACCCATACCGCAATGCAGTCACTGTCCTTGGGTGTAGTAAGATGCCACAGATTCACTATTTGCCTTCTCTGTGCTACACTGTTTTCCCCATGACTCCCACACCATGTGTACTAAACATAATACCCCTCAATCTCACTTCTCCCACCCTCCTCACCTGCCCTCCCACACCGCTCCCCTTTGGTAACCACTAGTTCCTTCTTGGAGTCCCTAAGTCTGCTGCTATTTTGTTCCTTCAGTTTTGCTTCGTTGTTATACTCCACAAATGAGGGAAATCATTTGGCACTTGTCTTTCTCCACCTGGCTTATTTCCCTGAGCATAATATCCTCCAGCTCCATCCATGTTGTTGCAAATGGTAGGATTTGTTTCTTTCTTATGGCTGAATAGTATTCCACTGTGTATATGTACCACCTCTTCTTTATCCATTCATCTACTGATGGACACTTAGGTTGCTTCCATATCTTGGCTATTGTAAAAAGTGCTGTGATAAACACAGGGGTGCATCTGTCTTTTTGAATCTGAGAAGTTGTATTCTTTGGGTAAATTCCAAGGAGTGGGATTCCTGGGTGAAATAGTATTTCTATTTTTAGTTTTTCGTGGAACTTCCATATTGCTTTCCACAGTGGTTGAACTAGCTTACATTCCCACCAGCAGTGTAGGAGGGTTCCCCTTTCTCCACATCCTCACCAGCATTTGTTGTTCTTAGTCTTTTGGATGCTGGCCATCCTTACTGGTGTGAGGTGATATCTCACTGTGGTTTTAATTTGCATTTCCCTGATGATTAGTGATGTGGAGCATCTTTTCATGTGCCTGTTGGCCATCTGAATTTCTTCTTTGGAGAACTGTCTCTTCATATCCTCTGCCCATTTTTAATCAGGTTATTTGCTTTTTTGGGTGTTGAGGCGTGTGAGTTCTTCTCTCCATTTATTTTTATCTTCAATTGCTCTCGGCAATGCTTGGTGGTGTTCAGCAAATGAGAACTGCTTTTTCTTGTTAAATTTATTACTGAGTAATTTTCTTCCTGATGTTATTGCGAATGGAATTGTATTAATTTCATTTTCAGATTGCTCAGTATTAGTACACAGAAATATGATCAGTTTCTGTATATTGATCTTATATCATGTGACCTTACTAAACTCAGTTCTAGTACGCTTGTGTGTGTGTGTGTGTGTTTGGGATTATCGACTACAAGATTCTATCACCTATGACTGACAGCTGAGTTTCTTTCTCTGACAGTCTGGACAGCCTTCTTTTGGTCTTATTGCAGAAGAGGCGAAAGTGCACTTTTGCCAGGCCTGGATCCTGGTCTCAGGGCAAGCACACTCAGTCTTTCACCATTAAGGTGAAAATACCATAGCTCAATACTATTAGTTATGGGTTTTTCCATAGATGACCCCATTAGATCTAAAAAGTTCTCTATTCCTGCTTTAATGAAAGGTGTTTATTTTGTATTTGTCTTTAATCATAAATAGTGTTGGATTTTGTCAAGTGCTTTTTCTATGATGTGATCATCTAGTTTTTGTTCTTTATTAATACAGGGTGTGACTGTGGTATAATAAAAAAAAAATTTTGGTCTTTGTACCTGGTTCCTGGCAGAGCTCCTAAAACCCTAGGAATTTTTTGAGTTCTACAAGTGTCTCTCTTACTTATAATGAACCCCTTCAGACCAGACCTGAGTTTATGCTAATGAGGTAACCCTTGGTGGGCCCTTCACACCTTCAAGACTTGGGGGAAGGGCTGGTTGCCAGGGAACCAACCACATGATTAGACAGTTGGAAGCCCACCTTCCACAGCTCCAGGAAGGCAGGGGAGCTGGAGATGCAGGTACACACCACTGCCAGTGATTTAATCATCCATGCCTTCATCATAAAACCTTGATAAAAACTCTTGAACAGGTTCGGGGAGCTTCCAGGTTGGTGAACACATGAATGTGTTTGGAGGGTGGCATGCCCAGATAGAACATGGAAGTTCTGTGTCCCCCGCCCATCTTGCCCTCTGCATCTCTTCCATTTGGCTATTCCTAAGTTGCAACCTTTATAATAAAGCTGCAATAACAAGCTTTCGTGACACTGTGAGTTGCTCCAGCAAATTATCAAACCTGAGAGAAGGGTAGTAGGAACCCCTGAATTTGTGCTCAGCCAGGCAGAAGGGGAAGGCTTGGGGACAGACTTGTGGCTGGCATCTGAGGTGGGGGCTCCCCTGGGGCACTGAGCTTCCAACTTATGAGGTCTGTGCTAACTCTGGGCAGTTAGTGTCAGAACTGAATGGACTTGTAGGATACTCAGTTGGTGCTGGAAAACGACACAATTATATTAACTGATTTTTGGATGTTAAACAAATCTTGCACTCCTAGGAGAAATCCCAGTGGGTCATGGCATATAATCCTCTTTATATGTTTATTTTACTCAGTTGGCTAATGTTGTGGCCTCTGTGTTCATGAGGGGTATATGCCTGGTGTTTTCTATTTTTGTGACGTCTTCAGCTTTTGTAACAGGGACAGACTGGCCTCATGGAATGAGTTGGAAAATGTTCCCTTCCTCTACTTTGGGAAGCATAAATGTTACTTCTTTAAATATTTGGTAAAACTCACAAGTGAAGCTGTCTGGGAATGGAGTTTTCTTTGTGGGAAGATTTTTAATTACTGATTAAATTTCTTTCTTTGTTACAGGTTTTTTTGGATTTCCTACATCTTGAGCCAGTTCCAGTGTCTTTCTGGGAGTGTGTCCATCTCACCTGAGTGGTCTACTTCTTCTTTTTGGGGGTTAACATTCATTAATATGGAATGTACTTCACACTGGAAGTTGCAATGTTTCCTTCTTTATTCTTGCTCACCACGAAATTTAAACCCACACCTCTCCTGGCAGAGTCTGACCACGCCCATCACTCTATCATACACTGAGATGGGTATGGCATTTATAGAAGTACAAATTCAGGACATTCTACGTATGTACATCTTCTGCACTGGAAAAGAGAATATACCTCTGGCTTTTTCACTGCAGTGATCAGCTCTGCAGCAGTAAAAGTTAAAGACACCTATGCACTGCACTCATTGTTCTGCAGCCAGAAAACAAATAACGATGTTATCACTAAGGGGCTTTTTCAAACAGGTTATTATATGCATAATTTTCTTTCTTAAAAAAAAAACAAAAAGATTAGTAGCAGAAACAATCTTCTGCAAATTGACTATTTCCCACAGACGAATGGCCCAGTCAATTCAAAGAGCAGATCACAAAGGAGACAGCTGTTCAACTGCAGAGAAATTTCATTAATGACCATTATCAAGGCAATTCTTCCCTCTCTGCTGTAATAAATGATTTCTTACTAGATACTTTGGCCAGCTTTTGGACTCTTTTTACATCCTTTAAGGACATGGCTTCAGCACTTTGACTCCAAGAAAACTCTTTTGGCCAGATATTTGGTAAAAAGAGGAAACAACACTTAAGTCTACAGGAGTGGCTGAAACAGCAAGAAGGCTGGCAAGAGAAATGACAGGGAATCGGTACAAGATGATGCATCTGATCAGATTCTGTGGCTCTGCGTGAATGTGCTGGGCTCATTTAGCACATTAAGTATTTAACACAAATAGACACAAATAATCATGCCCTGCATTAGGCTGCTCACCTATCCCTAGTTACACTGATTTAGAAAGGAATTAACAATTGAGGCTGATCTCTCAAGAAAGAAAACAGACTATTCCAAACACAATTTCCTTTATCCTGCTAAATAATGAGTCAGACCAAAATGGTTCCTAAGTCTAAGGGTCTGCTTGTGCCCAAGTGATGACTGAAGCAAGTTCTGGACACAGAACAAATGGAGATGGAGCATGCACAGAGCAGCTTCAGGCCCAGCCACCTGCAGGAGGAGAGCCGGCCCAGACGGCCCTGAGTGGCTCCCTCTGACAGCATCCTCCAGCCAACAGACTACTACCCAACATGCCAACTCAAACATTTGCTGTGCTCCTTTTTTATTTGAATGGTTGTAACCATACAAAAGAAGCAGAGGAAAAAAAAGTCTGCTTTTTTCTCAATATGTTCTCACAGTGTCTACAAGATGAATCATCAAAAGACTGTGTTTTCAGTTCCTGTGACAATTATCTCCAAAATCCCTTTTAAAATATAAAATAGAACTAAAAAAAAAAAGCCCAATAGGCTTAGAATATAAACAAAGAAGACTGAAGAACTGGGAATATCTGACAACATTTTAAGGAAGGAAAAAAAAAAAAAGAGGATGGATGAATTGAAGTAAAAAGAAGCCCAAATGAGCCTCTTTGGAATTTGGTGTCTTTAAAACTGCAATCAGCATTTCTTCAAATTATCTCAGTTCATACAGAATTAGGGCAGAACCACTCCTGATAAAAACATCAAACCTTCCAGAATTAACAGCAGCTCAAAAAACTATCACAACCAGACGCACCAGGGAGGTGCTCACAGCATGTATTTCTATACAAACATATTTGCTCACAAACATATATTTGTATACAAAGTTGAAAACAATGTTAAGTTTGAAAGCCATAATGAAACATTATAGCTTCTTGGCCTACCAGGTTAACAAAAACATACTTTTTGGTATTGAAATAATATTTTATGGATACTATATTATGGATCAAATAGTATATAATGGATCAAAAAGGGATCACACTCGAGAGAATAAGAAGCCATAAACTAGGAGAAAATACTTGCAAAAGACACATCTTATAAAGGACTGTTACCCAAAGTGATACAACAAACAAAAACCTCACCAAAGAAGATGCAGAAATGGCAAGTAAGCACACAAAAAGATGCTCCACGTACTATGTTATGTCATCAGGGAAACGCAACTTAAAACAATGAGGTAGCACCACACATCGAGCAGAACAGCCAAAATCCACAACACTGACACCACCAAATGCTGGTGGGAATGGGAAGCAACAGGAACTCTCATTCATTGCTGGTGGGATGCAAAATGGCACCACTCTGAAAGAGTTTGGCGGTTTCTTACAAAACTAAACATACTCTTACCGTATGATCCAGCAACTGTGTTAGTCAATATTTACCCAAAGGAGTTGAAAACTTATGGCAACACAAAAACCTGCACACAGATGTTTACAGCAGTAATTTAAAATTTATAATTCTCAAAACCAAGATGTCCTTCACAGGTGAATGAATAAGTAAACTGGGCACATCCTATAAAAAAAAATAAACTTAAGCATATTAAACATTTTAAGAGTTTGAGCAAAAATCAATTTGGATTGGGCAGATTCAGTCTAGCAGCTAGAAAGGTGCTTTGAGGAGCTGTAAAAATGAAAGACTTTTATAGGCAAATGGAAGCAGGAACAAGGGAGTTCTACTAGGGGAAAAGCAGGTTGGTTGGTGCAAGATTATTTTCCTTTAGATGTGCTTACTTTAAAAATAAGAAGCCAGTTATTCTTAATAAGTGGGTTTATTTGGGAATGGCAGAAAAACGGCAATTCAGGACATGCAAACTATAGCAAAACCATAGGCAAGTCCAGAGAACAAAGGAGAGGAAACTATTACTCTAGAAAGAAAAGGAGAATGTTGGGAGGGGATGCTTTCAACAAAAGTCCACCACAGGAGAGTGAGAGCTCGCTTTTCTGGTGAGTTTCTCATTGGCTGAGCTGTTGCTTGGCGAGGAGAAAATCTTCCTCCCGTCCCTGTTTGCAGATGACATGATACTGTATATAAAAAAAAACCCTAAAGAATCCACTCCAAAACTACTAGATCTACTATCTGAATTCAGCAAAGTTGCAGGATACAAAATTAATACACAGAAATCTGTTGCATTCCTATAAACTATCAATGAACTAGCAGAAAAAGAAATCAGGAAAACAATTCCATTCACAATTGCATCAAAAAGAATAAAATACCTAGGAATAAACCTAACCAAGGAAGTGAAAGACCTATACTCTGAAAACCACAAGACACTCATGAGAGAAATTAAAGAAGATATCAATAAATGGAAAGACATCCCATGCTCATGGATAGGAAGAATAAATATTGTCAAAATGGCCATCCTGCCTAAAGCAATAAAAAGATTCAATGCACTCCCTATGAAAATACCAACAGCATTCTTCAATGAACTAGAGCGAATAGTTCTAACATACACATGGAACCACAAAAGACCCAGAATACCCAAAGCAATCCTGAGAAGGGAGAAAAAAGCGGGGGGAATTACGCTCCCTGACTCAAGCTTTACTACAAAGCCACAGTAATCAAGACAATTTGGTACTGGCACAAGAACAGACCCACAGACCAATGGAACACACTAGAGAGCCCAGATATAAACCCAAGCATATATGGTCAATTAATACATGATAAAGGAGCCATGGCTATACAATGGGGGAGATGCCAGCCTCTTCAGCAGCTGGTGTTGGAAAAACTGGACAGCTACATGTAAGAGAATGAAACTGGACTACTGTCAACCCCATACACAAAGATAAACTCAAAGTGGTTCAAAGACCTGAATGTAAGTCATGAAACCATAAAACTCTTAGAAAAAACATAGGCAAAAATCTCTTAGACATAAACATGAGCGACTTCTTCATGAACATATCTCCTGGGCAAGGGAAACAAAAGCAAAAATGAACAAGTGGGACTATAACAAGCTGAAAAGCTTCTGTACAGCAAAGGACACCATCAGTAGAACAAAAAGACATCCTACAGTATGGGAGAATATATTCATAAATGATGCATCGGATAAGGGGTTGACATCCAAAATATATAAAGAACTCACGCACCTCAACAAACAAAAAGCAAATAATCCAATTAAGAAATGGGCAGTGAACATGAATAGACACTTCTCCAAAGAAGAAATTCAGATGACCAACAGGCACATGAAAAGATGCTCCACATCACTAATCATCAGAGAAATGCAGATTAAAACCACAATGAGATATCACCTCACACCAATGAGGATGGCCAACATCCAAAACATAAACAAGAAGAAATGTTGGTGAGGATGTGGAGAAAAGGGAACCCTCCTACACTGCTGGTGGGAATGCAAATTAGTTCAACCATTGTGGAAAGCAGTATGGAGGTTCCTCAAAAAACTCAAAATACAAATACCATTTGACCTAGGAATCCCACTCCTAGGAATTTACCCTAAGAATGCAGCAGCCCAGTTTCAAAAAGACAGATGCACCCCTATGTTTATCACAGCAGTATTTACAATAGCCAAGAAATGGAAGCAACCTAAGTGTCCATCAGTAGATGAATGGATTAAGAAGATGTGGTACATATACACAATGGAATATTATTCAGCCATAAGAAGAAAACAAATTCTACCATTTGCAACAACATGGATGGAGCTAGAGGGTATTATGCTCAGTGAAATAAGCCAAGCCGAAAAAGACAAGTATCAAATTATTTCACTCATATGTGGAGTATAAGAACAAAGGAAAAACCTGAAGGAACAAAACAACAACAGACTCACAGAACCCAAGAACGGACTAATAGTTACCAAAGAAAGGGACTGGGGAAGATGCGTGGGAAGGGAGGGATATGGGGGAATAAGGGGCATTACGATTATCAGATGTAATGTTAGGGGGGCACGGGGAGGGCTGTACAACTCAGAGAAGACAAGTAGTGATTCTATAGCATCTCACTACGCTGATGGACAGTGACTGTAATGGGGTTGGTGGGGGGGACCTGATGAAGGGGGTAGTTTAATCACCATAATATTGCACATGTAATTGTAGATTAATGATACCAAAATAAATTATAAAAAAAAAGAAGAAAACAAATCCTATCAATTGCAACAACATGGATGGAGCTAGAGTATTATGCTCAGTGAAGTAAGCCAGGCAGAGAAAGACAAGTATCAAATGATTTCACTCATCCGTGGAGTATAAGAACAAAGAAAAAACTGAAGGAACAAAACAGCAGCAGACTCACAGAACCCAAGAATGGACTAACATTTACCAAAGGGAAAGGGATTGGGGAGGATGGGTGGGAAGGGAGGGATAAGGGGAGAAAGGGGGCATTAAAATTAGCACGTATAATGTAGGGGTGGGGGACACACGGAAGGCAGTATAACACAAAGAAGAAAAGTAGTGATTCTACAGCATCTTACTACACTGATGGATAGTGACTGTAATGGGGTATGTGGTGGGGATGTTAATAGGGGGAATCTAGTAACCATAATGTTGTTCATGTAATTGTAGATTAATGATAGCAAAAAAAAAAAAACTTCATTTCCCCCCCACACAAAAAAATCTTCCTCTCTCTTCTTGGGGTATTAAAATAAGCTTCCTCCTGTTGGGGTCTGCAATTAACTATGAGTTGGTCAGGTGTGAGAGTTTCCCATTCTGGCACCCCACCCCTATTTTAAATGAGGTTTTCTTTATTGTTTCACAGATGGCAGGGGTCTATCAGGTCGATTACCGAACTAGTGCTGATCAGGCAATTCCTGATTGATGGGTGTAAGATTCCATTTCTGGGAGAGCAAAACTGTTAAACTGGGATTTAGCATGAGTGACTACATTTGGGGCCTGTTGTCTTGTTTTTAACAATGCAGACATTGGAATATTATTCAGTGCTAAGAAGAAATGAGCTATCAAGCCATGAAAAGACATTAGGGAACTAAAATGCATATTACTATGTGAAAGAAACCAATCTTAAAAGGCTACAAACTGCACGATTCCAATTATATGACAGAAAGGCAAAAACTATGGAGACAGTGAAAAGATCAGTGGTTGCTAGGAGGTGAGGGATGAATAGGAAGCACAGAGGATTTTTAGAGCAGTGAAACTACTCTGAATGATACTATAGGAGTGGATACACTATTATACATTTGTTCAACTCCATAGAATGTACACCAGTCAACCTTGATGTAAAGATGGACTTTGAGTGGTATGTGTCAATACAGGTTCAATTAGGCATATAAGTGTATATATATAAATGTAAATATAAATAGGTATCCCCACCCTGTAGGGGATAAGTTGGTAATGGGGGACACTGCATGAGCAGGGCAGGGGGCATATGAGAAATCTCTGTATCTTCCTCTCAAGTTTGCCCTGAACCCAAAACTCTAAAAAATCTATTAAAAAAAAAGCCTACAAACTAAAAAAAGGGTCTGTTTTAAAAAAATTAATGTTTCTGGACTTCTGGCAAGATGGCGACGTGAATGGACCAGCAGAAAAATTCCTCCCAACATTATATTTATTCACGAAAATACAGCAAATACAACTATCTCTAAAAGAGAGACCAGAATATACAGGAAAGTGCACAGCGTACAGCTACACCTGTGAGAACTTGGCAGCCAGTGAGGCGGAAGGGATACGGAGCGGCGACCTGGTGGGACCGAGCGCTCCCCCCACCCAGAGCTCCGGCGGCCAGACACTCCAGACTGAGGACTCAGCACCCGGCGAGGCGGGACGGAAACGCGATCCAGCGAGACCAGAGCGCCCCTCCACCCCAGCACTCCGGCGGGAGTCCTGGCAAGGCGGGTAAGGTACGGAGCCGTGACCCCGGAGGGACCGAGCGCTCCTCTCCCCCAGCGCTCCAGCCGGAGGAGAGGATTCAGAGCCGGGAGGGTGTGGAAGTCTGCGCCGGGAGCGCCGACACACAGCCTGCAGTGTAGCGGAGATAGGAGAGACAGAGGGCACAGGGGCCCAGCCCAGAACGTGCAAGCTGCCCATGGCAGGCTCCGGGAAGGAAAAGGAGAGGAAAAAAAAGGGAAGAAAAGCGCGCGCTCTACCTCAGCGGTCTTAAAGAGACAGGAGCTCAGTAGAGGGGCCGGATAGCCCCGCAAACTGAGCCCAGCACGCTGGGAGTCCTGGGGAGCTTTGGACCCCTTGGCTGGTGACTGGGAAAGGGTGCCTGCCATTGAGACCCCCACGGAGATCAACAGCTTCCCATTGTTCCCAACCCAGCCAGAACTATAGAGTGGCGCTGGAATAGCGGAGCAACAGCGCCACCTACAGCACTCCCGTGGAACCCACTCTCAGTGGCTTTTTGTTTGTTTGTTATTGTTTTTTCTCCTCTTTCTTTTCCTTTTTTTTCTTTCCCTCTCTTTCAACAGCCTCCCATTCATTCTCACCCCGGCCACAGCTTTAAAGGGCCGTGTGGAGCGACGTGAACACGGCTCTGGAATAGTGGAGCAATAGCGCCACCTACAGCATTCACACAGAAACCACCCCCGGTGGGCGTTTTGGTGTTTTTTTGTTTTTTTGTTTTTTGTTGTTGTTGTTGTTGCAGTTTTCTTTTACGTGTTG
>JAQQAC010006923.1:38768433-38790055 GCA_029783875.1 Phataginus tricuspis | reverse complement strand
AAAAAATAAACGTTTCTAAACAATCACACAAAATTTCAAAGGTCAAGAGTATTTCCATGGACTACGTTTCCATATTTCTTAAGAAAACATAGACAATTCTTAAGAAACATGAGTTGTAGAGAAAAGAGCTGTCTAACCATATTTTACTTGCTGGAAACCAAACCAAAAGAGCCCAAGTAGTTAAGTTACATTTTAATGAGACATCAACTTTTCCTATCTAATTATATTTTAATATCTATAATCCACATTCATTATCATTTCACCACTGATGTATACAACAGTGGTTCACGGTATGACATTTACCCACTATACAGCTGGAATCTGATCCAATTTGCCCAAGACTTCCATCTTCACTGAGGCCCAAAAGCAACAGAAGTGGGCATTTAGGCTGTATTACAAAGCATATTATCTTTCAGTCACACAATTAAGTCTCTTGATTTGAGAAAATAAGGAAGGACACACATAGTCTACCCAAATGACACAATTCATGATGCAACTCGATTCAAGAACAGCAATGATAGTTTCTAGAATCTAAAATCCTTACCATCCTGGCCTTTGACCTTCACTGAAAGGAGTCATGCCTAGAGATGGGTTTAGGAGGTACTAGAGGGCAACTATAAGATTCCCTAATACAAAACCCTCCAGGGAAGCCTCAAAATGGGGGAAACTGGAGACTCCCATCTACTTGTACACACACATACATGTATTTATATACACACACACATATATGTATTTATATATATACACATATATGTATACACGCATATGTATTTATATGTACACACATGTATTTATATACACACATGTATTTATATATACACACATATATATGTATTTATATATATACACATCCACACACACATATATATGTATATACACACATATATGTATTTATATATACACACATGTATATGTATACATATATACACACATATATGTATTTATATATACACACATATGTATTTATATACACATATATTTATATATACACACATATATGTATTTATATATATACACACATATGTATTTATATATATATACACATACATATATATGTATATATATATACACATCCACACACATATATATGTATTTATATATATATATACACACACACACATATATACATTTATATATATATATACACACACACATACACGTACACATGTATGTCAAGATCAAGGCAGAACAATTCCAAGGATTGTGGCCCTAAAGGGCTACTTCATTTCAAGGCCTTTCCCTCTAAAGGACTGTCTGTATTACTAGTGATGGGGAAGAATATTCCAACCTTGTCTGGAAGACTTTACTTAAACACAGCTTTGGCCTTGTGCATGAAAGGCTTAGCAAAGCAGGCCTGAGACGATCATCCTTAAAAGGCTGCCTGCAGGGTAGTCCTTGGCTGATATCTGGGTTTCCCAGGCATTTCTGGTCAACAGTTAACTGGTTAAGAGTGGTTCAGTGTACCCAGACTGTGCAAACAAGTGGTTTATGCTCAGTAAACACCTGCTTTCTTTCTGGGAATCTAGAATCTCAGTAAGCGCCAGGCAGAACACGCATGTACATACCTCAGGTGCTGTGTCCCCAGCAGACTTTCCTGCTGTTTTCCAAGCTAGGGGAAAAGGGAGCTCTGAGTGACCCTCAGGGGAGGGAGGGCATAAGGAAGCCTACATCTGGATTCCTCCAGATTCCACTTGGGTCTTTGTTCCTTATGATCCAGCTTGTATCCTTACCATGCCCCCACATAAACCTTGGCCCTGAGTACAAGAAGCTAGGTCCCATGAAATCCAAACACTTATGCAGCTCCCCCCAGTTTTTTTTATTATAACTATGGTAAAAATCCCCATAAAGTTTATCATCTTAGCCATTGTTAAGTGTACAGTTCAGCGGCATTAAGTATATTCATATTGTGTGTTACCATCAACACCATTCACCCACAGAATTCATTTTCCCAAACTACCTCTCTATACCCATTTAACAACTCGCCATTCCCCCACCCACTAAGGCCTGCAACCACTATTCCTTCTGTCTCTGTAAATTTGATACTGTAGGTATTTCACGTACATGGAACCAAACAGTATTTGTCCTTCTGTGACTGGCTTATTTCACTTAGCATCATGTTCTAAAGGTTCATCCATGTTGCAGCAGGTGTCAGCACGACTTCATACCTTTTAAAGGCTGAGCAACATTCTACATGTGGATATACCAATTTTGTTTATTCATTCATCTGTCAATGGACACTTGGGTTGTTCCCACCTCTTGGCTACTGTGAATAATGCTGTTATGAACATGGTTGCACAGATCTCTCTGCAAATCTCTGTTTTCAATCCTTTTGGGTATATACCCAGAAATGGAGTTGCTGGATCACATGACAATTCTAGTCTTAGATTTTGAGGAGCTACCACACTGTTGCCCACAGAGGCTGCACCATTTGACATTCCTGCCAACAGTGCACAAGGGCTCCAATTTCTCCACATCCTTGCCAAAACTTACTTTCTGGGGTTTTATTTGTTTGTTTGTGTTTGATAGTAGCCATTTTATGGGTGTGAGGATCCCAAAATATTTTAACTACTAGTTGCAACTTATTTGTATTTTGAGAAATTAAGGGATTTACCGTATGCAAAAAACCAAACAGCCAATCAACTGAAACTCCCAGAGGAAAGAAACCCCTGGTGTAAACAACCAAAGCCCAGGTTTCAAGGTTTTCAAGCCTTTTGATATGTGGAAACTTGGTGGAAGGTCCTCTTCATACTCACAGAGAAACCATCTGTGACTCAGTAAAGGTGGCTCAAGGTTTAAGACAAATTTCAATATATACCATATGAAATTTTCAGTGAAAGAGCACAGCATACCCATATTTACACATATCCACACCCATGTGAAGCCAAGCTAAGACCTTTGCTTACCTGGAGACATGAAGATAAAATTATATGACAGTACTTATAAATATAAAAACTAAACTCTTTATTTCATTGTCACATTACAACTCAAATAATGATAAATATTTAAGAGTTGAGCTTAATGTTACCAGCCATCTAAAGAGCCCACCGAGATGAACACTACTATAGACATAAAAACTGAGTGAAAACAAAACCCTGTAGAACAAAAAACGTTGAGTACAGAACTTAAAGTGAGTAATATCACATGGAGCAGTGGGAGGCAGCCCGGCAGTCATGTATTCACCTCACTCCATTTCACCTCCCTTTTGACAGGAGTTACCAGGAATCCTACAAGTGGTGATAAGATGCTATGGCTTTCGTGGAGGAAAGTACTCAGGGTCATTAACAGAAGCCTTTTAGCCTCTCCCAGCCTGGTGTTTTGCAGCTCCATTATGAGCAATCAGAGCACAAGAGAATGAGGGATGAGGGACTATAGGACCCATTTCTCAGCTGAAATATAAGACAGGTTAAGTCTGGTGTGATAAGCACCCTTGTAAGATGGCACCAAGGACCCTGGACTCTGGTGCTCACTGCCTTGTGTGATCCCCTTCCCGAGTGTGGGCTGGAACTAGTGACTTGCATCTAACAACAAGAACACACAAAAGATAGGATGCCCCTTTCTTGACATTAAGGTGTGAAAGATTGTGACTTCTGTCTTGCTCTCACTCTCTGGCTTTTCTTGCCTGCTTCCTTTGAAGAAGCAGCTGCCGTGTGGTGAGCTGCCCTGAGGACAGCACCATGTAACAAGGCACAGAGGGTGGCCTTCAGCCAACAGCCACGAGAAGTTACAACCCTTAGCCCAACAGCCTGCGAGGAATGTATTCCTGCCAGCAACTGCATGAGTGAGTGGGGCAGCGGGTCCTCCCCTAGTTGAGCCCAGCCAACACCCTGACTGCAGCCTTGTAACACACCCTGAGCAGAGGACCCAGGCTAGCCACTCCCAGATTCCTGACCCACAGACAATGTGAGATGATAAATACGTGTTATCCTAAGTGGCTAAGTTTTGGGGTAATTTGTTACACAGTTTTACCTGGGTAAATAATAATGTGCTTAGAGAGACAATAAAGTCACTGATGTTAATTCTGAAATAGTACTTGCAAATTATTTACATAGGAACAGCTAACAACCAAGTTACTCCACTTCAAGAAAGACAACCAAAACTTTACAATCTGCAACAGAAGAGTTTAGTGCTCCACACGAAGGAAATTTCTCTAAGGATTCTAGCTAACTGCAGGGCTGACTCCCTGCACTGCCACCAAATCTGAAAATCACACACTACTGAATTTTTTTGAACTTTTAAGCCAACTAACTTCCAAATTTCTAGCAGGTTTTTAAAAAACAATGGAAAACAAGGTATTGCTTGTCCTATGGTTAAATGTACTTTGCCATAAAACTCATGTGTACAGTTAAATATCACATTTTAAAGTGGGCTCTCCCATTTATGTGACACATCTCAAACAGGCAAATCCATGGAGACAGAAAGTAGATTAGTGGTTGCTAGGGCCAGGCCAGACAATGGGGAATGACTGCTGTCAGGCATGGGGTTTCTTTTTGGAGTGATAAAATGTTCTGGAATTAGATCCAGGTGACAGTTGTATACCTTTGTGAATATACTGAAAATACCACTAAGTTGTACACTCTAAAATGGTGACTTTTATGGTTTCTGAATTGTATGTCAATTAAAAAAGAATTTTAAGAAACCTCTTATGGAGGAAAGTTAACATTTCAATTTAAACATCTCCCTACACAATTACACCCCATTCCCAGATACATGTATGGAATGGCACCTGCTACACGACAGCAGCCTGATACCACAGCTCAGATCTCACTTTTTTTGCCTTGCATTGTATCTTTTGGAAAATTACTAACAAAAATCCTCCTCGAGTATGTTTTTTAAGTGTGTTTTTCTTCCTTTATATGTATTTGATTCCTGCTTTTAAGACTTAAGACAATTTTTACCTCATCTTATAATAGTCACTCTTTGCTCTGAACAAGATAATTAAACAAAACATCTATAGAGGAAGAAAGTGCATAGCTTTTCAAAGATAGCATTCTGCTTCAGCGTCTTGTGATTTATTTAAATGTCATTCCCAGACACATATGTGGAGTGGCATATGCTTCCTGTTATTACATAGTAACACATACTCCACACCCAGCAAGAATAGTTATATGACATATGGCCTAGTATTCTGAATCGAGGCAGATCTCTCAATGAGAACAGGAGGGAGAGGAAAACATTTACATTCTGTAACATGATTATAGGGAACTTGGTATAGATGAGTTGAAAAACAACATCTTCGAACAATTATAATTGACAGAACAAATTTCCCTTATTCCACTTGTTTTAAACAGCTAATATCTGTAAACTTGAATACCAACTCTGGCATATTTAGCAGTCTTAATTCTCTGACTTCCCATATTAAATATCATAAAATATACTGTGAAAATGAAAGGTGACTTCTTCAACCAAGCTCTGTCCTTCAGCTGTGCTGTCTGGAAATGCACGCCACCTCACAGGTGTCCCGGATCAAATACTTCGGTAGTCAGAGCCCTGGGCCACAATGGCGGCAGCCCACTCCACAGCGAAGAACGAAACAGTTCCCAAAAACCCAAAGATCACCATGACCAGGAGTTGCCAATGAAGGAGAAGGTAGTTACTGTAGAAAAATGCCACAGCTGCACAAATGGACTAAGAATAAACAAACAAAACAAATCATAAAATGCAGTAACAGCTCCATGTCAGCCCCATCCCTCTCTGACCAAGGCTTTCTGGGACTGGCAGTGGCCCTGCTCCTTCTGCATCTAGACAGGACTTCCTCAGGCACCAGCTCACAAACATGCACCGTCACTCCTGTTGAGAGCTGGTGACAGTCAAGAAAGCTACAACCTGGTAGTATTTTGTGAAAAATCAAGTAATAAAATAATGTACATATACAGTGAGAAATACACTTGTCTACATTACAAATGAATTCTGGTATCTAAGGAAGGAAACCTCTCATCTGAGCTCTAGAGACCAGAGCATAAAATCTTTAACACAAGCAGGGAGGGAAAAATCACACTCTCACTGTTTCCTAAATCTAATTCCAAATCCTTTAAAGGAAGTCTCTTTCACTTAAGAAACATTAAGAAAATGAAGTGAAAGCACTAGGAAGAAAGGGCCCCACACTAAACACAATCTGAAGAAATGGTTACCTGAACAAACTTAAAGACTGCAAAGGCTGGAGCACTGTCTTCAGAATAGAGAAAACCTAAAATACTAAGCAGTTGGGTGTTGAAGCAGCTGTCTCCAAGACCCAGCAGGAAACTGCAGAAGATGGCAACTTCTTTGCTGAATAAAATAACAATTCATTTAGAATGAGTACGCCAATGATATTTGTTAGAGCCATTTAAAATGTAGACGTGGCTCACCTACAAAAGCATTTTACTTTCAGGTTTTAAACACTATGAAACAAAAATAAATGAATACCAAAATCTACAGAGTAAGAATTTATGCTCAAACATCCTCACCTTCAGTCTAGCAGACTCTGACCCAACTATTTGGGAAGCAAACACTGTGTTTTAGGCAGGGCTGCCCTCACACTGTGGATCTAGGCATAAATGTCTATGCCTATCATGAATTTGAGAGGTGAGTCCAGTAAAATAATATCCTTGAAACTTATAGAGCCAACGGTGAGAGGCCTGGAGGGCCTGCCCACAGGCAGATCAGCCCTCGCTCCTCACTGCTTCTCCTCGAGGTCCTGACCTCTCGAGACGTCACTGCGCTCTCACTGTCACCTATGTGCTCTTTCATGGATCAAGAACAAGATTCAGTGGGGAGCGAGGTTAAAACCGACAGTTACAAAAGTCACTTGGGATTCTCCATGGGTTCCTATTTAAACTCATTCTGGCTCCATTAACACTTGACAAATGACCTTATAAAGATAATGGACTCTCAGAAAAGGATTAACTGCTCCATTTTCAATACCCAGCCATCAGTAACTTCCCGCCCTTCCTTAAACTAGAGAAATGTGACCATCACTGTACCTGGATTTGATGTAAGCACTGCTGTCAGTTCCTCCAACAGGAGCGATAGGGGCATCCCCAGGCATGTTGAGAAATATTAAATAAAAAGCTACAAAATGCACCAGGATGCCCAACAGCACAACTGGATTTCTCCCAAAACCATTATTCTTGCTCAGTAGGCCAAAGAGGCTGCCACCTATAAAGTCAGTGAAGTAGAGAACAGAAAAACTCAAGGCCAAGTTATTATATCAAACATAGTTCTTTGAAAATATAAATAAAATGGACAAACCAATAGCCAATTTATTCAAGACAAAAAACCCACAAATATACAAAATAAGAATTACTGAAACAAGAAATTTGAAAAATCTTAAGACTTCTAGGTAAGACGGGGTAACAGGGACTGGATTTAACACCTGCCTTTAAAAAAGTACAAAAAATATCAATCAATGGTTTCGAAGACATCAGGCTATCATTTGATGCTATCAGGCATGGAAGGGCAGGGGCCTCTGAGACAGGAAACAAATGTGGTAAGCCCGACTACCACCTGGAGAGCAGGAAGAGGGAAGGCAGGTGGAGCCCCGAAGCCTCGTTTGAGGGGACGGGCTGAGAGTCTGGGGATACCAACGTGACTGGAGTTCCCAGGACAGGGAATCAGAAACGAGAGCTGCACAGAGGTAATTCCAGAGATCTGCACAGGGTCCCCCTGAGTCTTCACTGTTGATCAGCACTTAATGTGAGTAAATTAGCCAAGGTCCAGGAAAGAACCAGCCAAGAGGTTTAGAGGTATTAGTGCCATACCCTGGGCTGGAAATAGTGCCTGGTCCCACCAGCCACACTGGGAATCTTATGATTCACAGGCGCTGGGGATATATGGAAGGGCCTTCCCCCAGGAGTGAGGAATAGTTAGCCCTAATCTGAGCACTACTCCAGTTCTGCCGGATGAATCTTAAAGGCAACACCTAAAAGAATCACACTGTTTCCAAGTGAATGAATTACATCCAAGAACAGAGCTAAGAATAGTTACAGGAATGCAAAACATCCAGCCCCCGATAGGGTAAAGTTCACAGTGTCTGGTATGTACCATATCACCAGGCATGCAAAGAAGCAGGAAAACAGGACCCATCCTGGGGAAAAAAAAACAGTCAAATGCAGTGTCATATGACCCAGCAATCACAGGCCTATATACCCAAGAGAAATAGAAACATATGTTCACACAAAAACTGTACACAAATGTTCACAGCAGTATTACTTATAATGGCCAAAAAGTGGAGACAACCCAAATGTCCATCAAACAATGGATTGATAAATAAAATATCACTTATCCATACAACTAAACATTTGGTGTTTAAAAGGAACGAAGTACTGATACATACCGTAACATGGAAGAACCATGAACACATTACACTAAGTGAAAGTCTGGCTTCTTTTGCCAGACACAAGAGACCATATATTGTATAATTCCATTCATAGGAAAAGTCTAGGATAAGCAATTATATAGAGAAAATAGATAAGTAGTTGCTGGGGAAGGGTGATAAAAATGTTCCAAAATCAGATAGTGGTGATGGTTACATGACTCTGAACATACTAAAACCACTGAACTGTGCGCTTTAAATGGGTGAATTATATGGCATGTCAATTATATCTCAATAAAGTTGTAAAAACAAAAAAAACCCAGAAGTGTCACAGATGTTGGAATAAGCAAAAACATTAAAACAATGACTGTAACTGTATTCCACATGTTCAAATATATAAAGATAGGTCATGTGGTATTGTTCCAGGTGTTGGCAATAAAGCAGGGAACAAAAGCCACCCACATCTGCTTTCTCCATAGTGCTCATCATGGTCTGACATCAAGTTTCCTATGTTTTTTTACTGTGTTTTCTTCACCAAGAATATAAGCTCCATGTGGACAGGGAGTCTGTTTTGTTCACACAACAGATGCACAACAAATATTTGTTGAATTCACAAGTTCCTCATCTGACATGATATCCAATATACTGCAAATGTTGAACAAATCTTTGTTGAATAAGGGTAATTAATGTAATATAAAAATATATATATTTGTTCTTTGCCTTTTCCCTCTTCCTCTCCACTTTCTGGCAGCACCCTGCCACACACACCCATTTAGAGCTCCTGGCTTTCCTCAGGGATAGAAGTCTTTTGTTGTAAGTAAAGAACCCCTGTCATCCACACCAGCATTTGTGTTAATGAGGTGCTTGCTGAAGGGGCTGGGGGTGGCCTTCGATAGCTTCGGGAAGGGGACTGGTTGCCAGAAGGACCAAGCCTTGATTAGAGGGTTGGAAATTTCAGCCCCACCACCCCTGGACTCAGGGGGCGAGGAAAGGGGCTAGAGATTTAGCTCAATCCACGATAGCCAACGACGTAAACACTCATATGACTACATGATGTAATCTCCACAAGCACCCCTAAACAGGTCTGGGAGAGCTTCCCAGCTGGCAAACGCATCCACATGCCTGACTCCACAGGGACAGAGGGACCCTTCCAGACTTTGCCCTATGTATCTCTTCATCTGGCTGCTCATCTGTATTCTTTACAATAAACTTTAATAGTAAGTACAGCATTTTCCTGGAGGGTTGTGGGCAGCCCCAAATTCACAGCCAAGTTGGACAGAAGTATAGCTTACCAGGAGACCCAGGACTTAACAACTGCCATCTGAAGTGATGGCTGTCTTGTGGGACCAGATCCTTGAGGCTGTAAAGTCTGACTAACTGGGCGTCAGTGTCAAAACTGAACCGTATTGTTGGGACACCTAGCTGGTATCAGAGATTCAGAGAACAAGAGAGTTAGGGACACTCTCCCAAGGTTATTTCAAGAGGAAAAGCTGGAAGAAACCATATGTTTTCCTATTTACACTTTTGTCTGTGAATTATTTGGCAAATATTTTATAGTTTAGTTATCTCAGAACAATAATAATTTTTAAAAACCCACACATCCATTTTGGTAAAAAACAAGCAAGGAAACAAATTCAAGGACAGGGAGGTCAAGTACACTTAAAATCTCTATTATAACAAACTGATATAATGCAAACTTTTTTTAAAACCAACCTAAAATTTCTCCAATGCCAATGAAAATTCCAGAAAGTCCAATGAGGCTTTTCTCATCTGTTCCAAACTTATTTACAGCGCCAATACAGGTTCCATATACACCAGAGATGAAAGTCAATTCCAGACCTTTAGAAAAAAAGATTTAAATTGACTATAAATTCACATTCTTTCTGAGCTTTTCTTCATAATTTAACTGATCATAAGATGGCAGGTGTTGCAAATTTCAGATAAAAATATACAACTCAAATAAGCAAAGACATCCCTATGTTTAAATGGTCACTCTCGGCATAGGCAGGGGATGGGCAGAGGTTATAATTAACATTAAGACTCTGACAGTGAATACAAAGTGCTTATCCTTATGAATAGTGTTCCAGTTTGTAGAACTAATATTTACTATCCACTTTTGTTTAAAGGCACAGTGTTTTAGTTAAGTCATGTCAGTAGAAGACCTGATTCCTTAGTGCTATAAAACTTTAACTGAATCTTAAAGATGTTTAATACTGATTCCATTTCTCCTGAAAAGATGTTAATACCTATGAGGCACAGGGAGGCCAAAGTAATAGCTGGCACATCACAACACTTCTTAAAAGGAAATAGATTTCCTCATCATTCTTAAGACCTAAGTGTGCTCCACCTATTATCACATCACATTGTCAGCGGTAAACCACAGAGTGCTCCATTTTGCCCTAAAGTCACTGGTTGGGATGAACTACACCTCCCAGTTTTCAAGCTCTGGTGTAGAATGCTCCCACGTTGCATCTGGGCTGACCTTGTGATTTGCTTTCACCAACAGAATGCAGTGGAAGTGGCCCTGGGATAATGCCAGGCCTGAATTTTAAGAAGGTTCAGTCACTCACTCCTCCTTTGGCCCTTTTTAGAGCACTTGGCCACTAAGCAGTATGGCTGTCCTGCTGGGTCAGGAGGGGATCACATGGGAGGAGGTCATGCAGCTGGAGAGACAGGGGCCCAGCGTTACATTGGAGCCCTTCAGACGTGCAAATGAAATTCTTGGGATGTTCCAGCCTCCATCACCCTAAACAGCACCCACAAGAGACCCCAATCAAGACCATCAGAAGCACTCTTCAGCTGAGCCCAGGTCAGTGCACAGAATTGTGAGAAAGGATAACATGGTTGTTATTTTTGGCCCTTACACTATGCAGCAACAGAAAACCCAAACCGTAATTAATTAGTCCCATTACCTGTATAAGCAGTTGTAATACTGAGAAGGAGCATCTCCTTGGTGACACATAACTTAACAGACTTTTCTGTGAAAAAGAAAACAATGTACGAGTACTTAAATTTTAATTAATTAAACAAAAATTCTAAAACATTTATTCAACCAAAATACCCCTTGTCTGTAATGCCAGCAAACAAACACTTTGGGACAGAGGTAACTGATTCAGGTTAAAATGCTTAAGGTATGAATAAATCTGCCCTACAAATGTTTATTTCAAGTGCTTAAGTTAATATTCCAGAGTCATGCTTTCTTCAACACATTCTCTCCACCTCTAATTAAAAAAAAAACAGGAAATAAGAGAAAAATAGGATCAAACAAAACAACAGAATATTTCAACAGACTTCATTAAAGGCTAGGCTATTAAGGGAGTCAACAGTTGGCAAAGTGCTAATTTCCCTAAGGAATTATCTAAGAGTATCTTCAAGACTAGACTTAATACCAGAATCACTGGTGTTTTTGACCATGTGGAAGCTGGGGCACCACTCCCTGGGATTCTCAAGCCTCTGGATCTGAAACTTTAGTTTTTCATCTTTGTTTGTGATCACTCCGATGTCTGTTTTCATGCAGGTCCATTTAGTTAAAATACGCAACGGAAATGCATTTCTAAAAAACCACACATTTTAACTCTTTTGAGCCTGCTCAGATGTTAAGGTCACTAATTAGTGTCACTAATCTAGTATCCTAAATTAAAAGAAGATCCAGATTTTGGTTCTTATTCAACTGCCGACTACAAAACTTAACTAAGTCATAAACACTCTGTCCTGAATTTCTCCATATATCAAACAATACTTTTTTCTCTAATTACACTGAAATATAGTGAAACTAAATGCAGTAAGATATTTTCACCAATTATTTTCACGTATTTCCAGGAAAAAAATACATGATCAATACAAAGTTCCAAACAGTATTTTTAATTTTAAAAATTACATTAGCAAGGCATGTTTGTTTTGAATAATCAAGATTTGGCTAACAAAAAGAAATTTTAAAGCATGATTTAGTTTGATACATTTGTCCAAACCCATGAAATGTACACCACCAAGACTGAACCTTAATGTAAACTACGGACTCTGGGTGATGATGTGTTAATGTACCTTCATCAGTTATAACCGATATACCATGCTGGTGGGGGACACTGATAATGGAGGAGGCTATGCATGTGCGGGGCCAGTAGGTCTATGGTAAATCTCGGTACCTCCCTTTCAATTTTGTTGTGAACCTAAACTGCTCTAAAAAATGAAGTCTACTTAAAAAAAACACATTATTCATTTGCAGAAATTTACAACTGATCCTAAAATTCATATGGAAATTAAAGGGACCCACAGTAGCCAAAGCAATCTTGAAAAAGGACTAAAGTTGGAGGACTCACTTTCCAATTTCAAAACTTAAACACTCAGTATAGCATGGCACTGTCATAAATACAGACATATATGTCTAGAAATAAACTCTTATATTTACAGTCAGTTGATTTTCAACACAATTCATTGGGAGAAGAGAATAGTCTTTTCGGCAAATGGTGCTAGGACAACTGGATATCCACATACAAAAGAATGAAGTTGGACTCCTACCTCACAACATATACAAAATTAACTCAAAATGGATCATAGACCTAAGTGTAAGAGCTAAAACTATAAAACTTTTAGAAGAAAATGTAGGTGTAAACCTTTGTGACCTAGAGTTAGGTAAAGTCTTTTTAGGGCACCAAAAGAGCAAAAACTAAAAGCTAAAAGAGATAAATCAGACTTCATCAGAAGTTTAAAATTTCTGTGCTTTGTAAAAGACACCATCAAGAAAACAAAAAGTCAACCTAAATGAGAGAAAATATTTGTAAATCATATACATAAGGATTTTTATCTAGAATACATAAAGGATTCTCACAACTCAATAACAAAAAGACAAATAACCTAATTATAAAATGGGCAAAGGATCTGAATAGACATTTCTCCAAAGAAGAGATGCAAATGGACTCAATCACATGAAATAATGCTCAACGTCATTAGCTATTAGGGAAAAATGCAAATTAAAACCACAAGATACCACTTTACACCTACTAGGACGGCTATAATCAAAGACAGATGATAACACAAGGAAGCAGAGAAACTGGAAGCCTCATATAGTGCTGAACAACGTAAATGGTCCAGTCACTTTGAAAAACAATCTGGTCATTCCTCAAAAGGTTAAGCATACAGATACCACGTGACCCAGCAATCCCACTACACCTAGGTATATACACACAAGATATCTGAAAACATATGTCCACAAAAATACTTTTACACAAATGTTCTTAGCAGCATTATTCACTATACCTAAAAAATAGAAAAAATCCAAACTTTATAACACGGATGAGCCTTGAAACCATTACACTAAGTAAAAGAAACCTATTACAAAAGACCAGATACAGTATGATTCTATTTACATGAAGTGTCCAGGATAGGCAAATCTAAAGTAGATTAATGGACACCTGGGGTTGGGGATGGGGTTTGGGGGAAGGAAATGGCAAATGATTGCTAATGGGTACAGAGATTTTTTTGGGGGTGATGAACAGCTTCTAAAATGGATAGTGTTGATAGTTGCACAACTGTGAATATACTAAAAACTACTGAATTGTACACCTTAACTGGATGAATTCTACAGTATGTGAATTATATCTCAATAAAGCTATTTTATTAAGGAAAAAACCATAATCTGACACCTAATGATCTCCTTCCAGACTTTTTCTATGTTTTTTAAAAAATAAAAACAAATTCCACCATATATGCTATTTTTTAATTTGTTTTCATATAATAGAGCAAACATTTCCTAACATTCGTCAAGATCATTTTAATGGCTAGGGGAATCTACTGTATAAAGGTACTAATGCCTTGTAGTTAAATATTTAAATTACTTTCATTTCCTCACTAATATAAACATCTTAGTAGCTGAGTCTTGACAAAAATTCTTAATTATTTCCTGAGGATAATCCTATTAGTGGAATTGCTGGGGTAAAGGTATAAACATCTTAAGGCTTTTGATCCTTACTGACAAATCACTTCCAGCAAGTAATAAAAGTCTACATTCTAATCAGACTTTAGTCTTCCGTATGTAAGTATGTACTTACTATAATATTGAGAATTATTTTTTATCTTTTAAAATTTGATAAGACAACTTTCAAATCTGCATTTCTTGCAGTTAAATTATAATAATCTTTCTGTTTGTAAAATGCCTATTTTCTACTGGAGTGTTTATGCTTTACTTATTGGATCATAACAGCTCACTACCACATACTCAAATATTTTCCCTGCCATTTTAACTTTGTTAGGTTGTTTTGATAAACTGAAGTTTTACAATGTAGGTAACCAAACAGCATTCTTTTCCCTTCTCATTTGACCTGCTTGAAAGGCTTTTCTCTATGCAATTGACTTCAATGAAGTTCTTTATGGTTTCATTTCTACACTAATTTACCTGGAATTTTCATATAAGAAGTATGAATCTATACATTTTTCTACATAATCAGCCACCTAACCTTGCTTACTTAAGAGTCTGTTACTGTATTGTATACAGTACAGTGACCTACCAGAGGTTTCCTAAAAGTGGCCCTGAAAGGCTGCTCCTCACTAGAGGAGGACAATCACTTCAGGTCAGGGGACAAAGAAGCTGAGAGCACGGGAGGTGGAAGCAAAGAACTGGCCCCTATCAGGTCTCCTTAGAATCCAAAGCCATGGCTACCTGCTTCTCAAGCAGCCATGCTGGCTCTGCCTGTTAGCTGGGACTGAATCCCAGCTCAGCCATGTACTAGCCATTTAGCCTTGAGGAAATAATTTCTCTAAGCCTGGTTTTTCTTCTACAAAATGGAGATCATGAAAGGTGCATGACCCACAGAATTTTTGGAAGAATAAAATAAAACACACAAAAAGAGCCTTAGCCAGGAAAAACCCTCAATAAATGAGCAGATTGTCCCAACAAACTGCTGGGTCACCAGAGCTTTGGCTCTGCCCTGAGCAGGGACGAGGGGTGCCTAAGGAGCTGCTCCGAGCATGCTCACTTGCTCTCATGACCTCCCGTCTCAACTCTGGAGCTCTCGGCAGCCTCCCCCCCGCCTCCCTCATTCACCTACTTGGATAGGGCAGTCAGATTAACATCTCCCAGCAAAGCCCCCATGTTACACAGACATTTATTGAGAAGATGAGTGTATTTCAGAGCAGCATACCTAGAAAAATGAAAAGACTGGGGTATCATCAATCCAAAGTTACCAGGGAAAAGGGAAAAGACAAACACTGAAGTTGTTCCTGAACAGTGCTCGCATTCAGATACAGAAAATACTTACTAAATGCATCTACTGCCTTGGTCACAGTGTTTGGGGCAGACCTGATAAAATAAAAAAAATAAAATAAACGTTTTTTCCCCTGATAACTGAAGAGAACAAAAAGCCTACCACATTTTCACTGAAGTTTGTAAAAGCTCTGTCCTCTACATAGCCTGGCAAATATCCCCAGTGCCCCTCAATGCTCCAGGGTGTCCCTTTGTGATCCATGTCCTTGCCTCAGAGAATGGGGTTAAAGGGAACACAATTCTTTCACACTAAATTTATTGTGCAAATTCACACATCTTTTTCAGACATCATACTTCAGGCAGGACAGAATCTCTTCTATTTGCTACTTTCATGCTGTAAAAACAATTTGTGAGAACTCGATTTTCCACCACTCTTACTATGGAAAAAGTAAGTTCTTCAGCAGTAAAAATTTTTTAAATAGAACACCACCATCTGTGGTACACACTTGGGTGCAGTATAATCTACTGATTAAAACTGTGGGCCTCAGGGTCTGAGTCCTGCTTTTCCATTTTTAATTGTGTGGTTTTAGACAAGTTAATTTATTTCTCTGAGTTTCATTCCCTCATTTATAAAATAGAGATACTATCACTTAAATGAGATAATGAGAAATGAGATCACATAATTTAAGTGTAGCTATTTATTACGGTTACGGTACCAAAGTTTTTAAAAGATTACATTTCTTACTCTAGCAGCCAGTAGGATAATACCTACTTCTACATTTTAAAATATCATTTAAAAAGTTAGTATGTTCCAACCAATAGGGAAACTCTTTTCCTCACCATAAACACGCACGCCTTCCCCAGAAGCAAATACTATTTAGACTCCATTTAAGTGACTGTACCCTCAACTCATACTTGAATATGATTGAATGTAGGGTTCTAATGTTTTATACTTCAGGCCCCAAATAAGTAGGAATTGACCGACACTCTATAGACTATTATATATAAATAACTCCACTATAATCTATAATGTCAATCCACTCCCTCAAACCATACTTCTATACCCCTTCTCTACTTTAGATTTCTCCTATTTTAAAATACCAGATGGCTAAGGATTCTTTTGGGGGTTGATGACAATGTTCTAAACTGGTTTTCATGATCAATGTACAACTTTGTGAGCATACTAAAAGTCACTGAATTGTGTACTTTAAATAGTTGAATTGTAAGGTATGTGAATTTTATTTCAATAAGGTTGTTGTTAAAAAATTCCTGTTTCTCTTTTCTCTCACCCACTAGAAAGCAAGCTCCATGAATACACAAACTTCTGTTTGTTCAGTGAAGTGCCCTTCAAACAATGCCTGCAATATACAAGACACTTGGATATAGAGAGGCCACTGCCAGTAAAGACATTCCTGCTGCTGACAGGTTCTCAGAGATGCACATTAAGTACCTGAGGACACCTGAGATACCACGCTGCCTTTCTGCATCTTCGAATCATTTTCTTAGGGCCTTCAAGTGGAATCCTTTAACATCAGATCCTACTTATGCCCTCAGTGGCTTCAACCCATGCCAAGAATAAAATCCAAACCCCTGACAGAGTCTTCCACAATGTAATCCCTGCCTACTGTGGACACTCCTACTCCCACTTCCTCTTGGTGCCCACCCTGGCTCCCACCACACTCCTCTCCACCACCTGCCCAGCAGCCCTGGCAACGGCCATCACTAGATCTTCACTACTCACCAGCCAACGCTCAGGGAGCCACCTGGCTCTCTATCACCTCCCCCCTTACTGCCTTCTCCATAGCACTTACTTTGCTATTTTCTTATATGTGTAGTGTCTACCAATCTCCTAAAGTCAAGCCCCATAAGAACAGGGACTTTTCTGTATTGTTCAAAGCTATATCTGTCAGGTTCAGAAGAGGGCTGGCACATAGTGGGTGCTATAAATGGAATAAAAACACAGAAGCTTCCAGTCTGGGACAGTTCCGGCAGAAACATGCTCCTCAGTACTGCACCTTATCACAAGAGTTATATAAGCCCTTATCGTTCAGCAAAGTTCCTTGAAAATAGGTTGTATTTGTCATCAAAGCACAAACTCTTAACAGTTGCTGAGTGAACAGGTGTTTAACTGGATTTGTAGTAGTCATCTTCATAGACTCCTTCTCCCATATGTATTGTTTTGTGCTTTAAAAAACACATATGTAAGACATACAGATGTATGTATGTATACATACATAGTTTATGTTCTTTATGTACATATTATATATATTCAAACCAAGGTACGCCTCTCATTTGCTTTAAATAAGCTTAATGAAATTTTGAACAATTAATGATCCTGTGACTAAAGAATTTCAGGCCCTTTTGTACTAACAAGGCAGCACAGAATGCTCAATGCAAAAGTTTGAACAGTAGGAACAGGAAGATAGCGGTGTGAGCAGGGCGGTGGAAATCTCCTCACAAAACCACATGTATTTATGAAAATACAACAAATACAACTATTTCTAAAAAAGAGACCAGAATATACAAGACAGCACACAGCCTGCATCTACACGTGAGAGGACTCGGCACCCCGCGAGGTGGGTAAGATACGGAGCTGCGACCCGGCAGGACCCGAGCACACCTCCACCCCAGCGCACCGGCAGGACGAGAGGATTCAGAGCCGGGAGGGAGTGGAAGTACAGGCCCGCGAAATAACCAGCCCTGGTGATCTGTGTCAGGAGCGCTGACACACATCTCACGGTGTATCGGAGATTGGAGAGACAGAGGGTGCAGGATATGAGCTTGGGAACGCACCCGGGTCCTCGCAGCCAGCTCCCAGGACAAAAGAAAAGCGCGCCCTCTTTTTTTAGCGGTCTTAAAGAGACAAGGGCCCATGATCGTCCCAGCACACTCAGCCCAGCAGGCTGGGAGTCCTGGGGAATTTCGGACTCCTTGGCTGGTGACTGGGAAAGAGTAGCCGCACTCAGACTTCCCACAGATATCAACAGCCTCCCATTCGTTCCTGCCCTGGCCAGAGCTACAAAGGGCCCTGCAGAGCGGTGCGGCTGTGGCTGCGGCATAGTGGAGCAAGAGCGCCACCTACAGCATCCCCACAGAATCTACTCCCGGTGGGCTTTTTTTTTTCTTTGTTTCTTTCTTTTTTCTTTTCCTTCTTTCTTTTTTCCCCTCTTTCCTCTCTTTCCTTTCTTTTTTCTTTTTTTCTTTCTTTTTAAAGAGCCCAGCTGACATATGTGGCACCTACCAGCAACCACTTCTAACGCCATGAAAAGACAGAGGAATATGGTACAAACAAAACTCACCCAGACACAGACAACAAACACCAGAGAGGGAACCTGAAGGGATGGAAATGCACAACCTTCGTGAAAAAGAATTCAGAACAAAAGTCATAACCATGCTGATGGATCTACTGAGAAATATGCAAGAGCTGAGGGAGGAAGTGAGGAAGTGAGGAAAGACAATGCAGAATTGAGACAAGCGATCAACGGGCTTAGCAGCAGACTGGACAAAATGCAAGAGACTGTTAATGGAATAGAAATCAGAGAACAGGAATACAGAGAAGCTGAGGCAGGGAGAGATAAAAGGATCTCTAGGGATTAAAGATGGCTGCGTGAGAGGTGAGACAGAGGCTTCCTCCTAAAACCGCATATAATATGAAAATAAAGCTACTACAACTACTCTTGAAAGAGCAACGGGAAAGAGGACGACAACAAACTGCATACACCTGGAGACAAGAGCAGCCCTCACAGAAAACGGTAATGTACTAAAGCTGTGGTCCTGCAGGATCCAAGCCCTTCCCCCACCCCAGCTCATCGGCAGGAGGAACAGGAACAGAGCAGAGAGGGAGTGGAGAACTGGGCCTGCTGAATACCTAACTCTGGAGATCTACTCTGGGAGCACAAACCTACATTTCATGGTGCTGGCAGGATACTCATGTAATTAGGAGCTTGGAAAGCTAAGACAGGCGGAGTTCCTGGAGAGACTAAGATTCCGGCTGCTTGTGAGATCAGGGATCCATACCCAGCTGCTCTGCAACAGGGGAGGGGCAGGCAGTCTGAGAGACTTCCTGGCAGGGAGGACCTTGGAAGGAGGCCTGCTGAGGGGGTAAGGACTGCACGGAGCTTGCTGTTCGGGAGAAAGGACAGGTGGACAGGATTGTCCGGGTGTACTCTGCCCGGCAGTTTGGGAGTTTTCTGATCTTCAGGTGTGCCAGCTCCCTGGCTGCCTGCATGGCTCCAAGAACCCCTTCTGTGACAGGCAGACTAGTGCACCTTTCGCCTGGCCAGCCCCACCGGGCTTGCAAACCTGGAAGCCCTTCCCTGGTGTTGGGCCAGCCGGAGGGAGGATCTGTCTACAGCAACTTAAAAGGTAAAGCACAGAGGCTTATTATACCTGTGTGCTCAGCCCACTGGTTCAGACAGTGGAGATAGGCATAGCAGCCAGGAACCAGGAAACAGCCCTTTCTTCCCCTGAGGCACCAATACCACTCCCCTACAATCCCTGCTTCAGGGGCTGATCAGCTCCAGAGAGTAGAGCTTCTGGACACTAGAGGGCTCCATACACAAATATGAAACGCCAAAGGAACCTGGTCCAGAGTAAAATTATGAATACAACTCCTGAGAAAGATTTAAATGATATGGACCTTATGACTCTCCCTGAAATGGAGTTCAAAATAAAAATCATGAACATGCTCATGGAGGTACGGAAAGATATTCAAGAACTCAGGAATGAATTCCTGTCGGAGATCCAATCCTTGAAGAACACAATGGACGGTATTAAAAGCAGATTGGATACAGTGGAGGAGAAGATAAATGAAATAGAAACTAGAGAAGAGGAATACAAAGAAGATGAGGTACTGAGAGAAAAAAAGATCTCTAGGAATGAAAGAATATTGAGAGAACTGTGTGACCAATCCAAACGGAACAATATTCGCATTATAGAAGTACCAGAGGAAGAAGAGAGAGAAAAAGGGATAGAAAGTGTCTTTGAAGAAATAATTGCTGAAAACTTTCCCACACTGGGGAAGGAAATAGTCTCGCAGTCCACAGAAGCCCACAGAACTCCCAACACAAGGGACCCAAGAAAGACAACACCAAGACACATAATAATTAAGATGGCAAAGGTCAAAGATAAAGACAGAGTATTAAAGGCAGCTAGAGAGAGAAAAAAGATCACCTACAAAGGAAAACCCATCAGACTTCTCAACAGAAACCTTACAGGCCAGAAGAGAATGGCATGATATATTTAACGTAATGAAACAGAAGGACCTCGAACCAAGAATATTGTATCCAAAATGATTATCATTTAAATATGACGGAGGGATTAAACAATTTCCAGACAAAGGAAAGTTGAGAGAGTTTGCCTCTCATAAACCACCACTACAGGATATCTTAAACGGACTGCTATAGAGGGAAGCACCCCTAAGGCTAAAAAGATGTCACCAGAGAAAATAAAATCATAGCAAAGAAAGCAGACCATCCAAATACTAACTAAAGGCAAAGAATAAAACACCTAGTATATAAAGAATGGAGGAGGAAGAATAGGAAGGGAGAAATAAAGAAACATCAGACGGCGTTCACAATAACTTAACAAGAAAGTTAAGTTAGATTCTTAGATAGTAAAGAAGCAACCCTTGAACCTTTGGTAACTACGAATCTAAAGCCAGCAATGGCAATAAGTACATATCTATCAATAATCACCCTAAATGTAAATGGACTGAATGCACCAATCAAAAGACACAGAGTAACAGAGTGGATAAAAAAGCAAGACACATCTATATGCTGCTTATAAGAGACTCACCTCAAACCCAAAGATATACACAGACTAAAAGTGAAGGGATGGAAAAAGATATTTCATGCAAACAACAAAGAGAAAAAAGCAGGTGTTGCAGTACTTGTATCAGACAAAATAGACTTCAAAACGAAGAAAGTAGCAAGAGATAAAGAAGGACATTACATAAGGGGTCAGTCCAACAAGAAGATATAACCATTATAAACATATATGCACCCAACACAGGAGCACCAACATATGTGAAACAAATACTAACAGAATTGAAGGAGGAAATAGACAACAATGCATTCATTTTAGGAGACTTCAACACACCACTCACTCCAAAGGATAGATCAACCAGACAGAGAATA
>JAQQAC010006923.1:38708031-38763433 GCA_029783875.1 Phataginus tricuspis | reverse complement strand
TAATGGGGTTGGTGGGGGGGACCTGATGAAGGGGGTAGTTTGAAAACCATAATATTGCACATGTAATTGTAGATTAATGATACCAAAATAAATTATAAACAAATAAAAGAAAAAGAAAACTGAAGGAACAAAATAGCAGCAGATTCACAAACTCCAAGAAGGGACTAGTGGTTACCACAGGGGAGGGGTGGGGTAGGGCGGATGGGAGGGAGGGAGAAGGGGATTGAGGGGTATCATGACTGGTGCACATGGTGTGGGGCGTCACGCGGAAGATACTGTAGCACAGAGAAGGCGAATAGTGGCTGGCATCTTACTACAGTGATGGACAGTGACTGCAATGGGGTATGGGGGGGACTGGATAATATGGGTGAATGTAGTAACCACAATGTTTTTCATGTGAGTGTATTATCAATAACACCTTAATAAAAAAAATTGTAATAAAAAAAAGTCTGAACAGTAGGTGAAATGCTATAAGGCAAGCTTCACAGTATACTATTCATAAACAAAGCAAAATGAGAGTGGCAAAGAGTTCTTACTTCATGTTCCTCAAATCTAGATGATACCTGCAAAGAAATCACCTGTGATGTTCTGAATAGTTTTACCTATAACTGAAGTATATGCTCAAGGTAATTTACCATTTTTAGAAAAACATAGGGCTGGGCTATATACTCATTTCCCCACCTGAATGACTTTGGGGAAAATCACCTGCATTAGGTTAGTGCAAGAACCAGGCACTGTACACAAGGGTACATGTTGGTCAGGATCAATGATGTACTTGGTCAGGCTCATCCTGACAAACGCTGACAGCTCTGCCATTCCCATGTGCCCCATGAATAAGGTGCAAAGACTGCTTTCTATTTAACTTTATAAACCCATATCTTTGTCCATTACAACACGGGACAGCTGCCGAACTGAATGAGGAAACTGAAACCAAGAGAAACCAAGGGGCTTATTGCTGCTGTCCAGGGTAACACAACTTGTTAGCAGGAACCTGGGCTTAGACTTAACTCCCCTGTAAACCTTTGCACTAACTCCCCTCCCTGTCTACCTTTCTTTTCCTTCTTTCTCCCCAACAAGTCCCCTTTACCTTCTTTTTATCCAACTTTGCTTTTAAACTCTTACCTTGTGGTCTGCCCAGTATTAGACATCAGTTAGGGTTGTAATAGGTAATCCCTAGACTACATCTACCCAAAATGTATTTTCAAATAAAAAGGAACATTTCCAACTTCTTACTCATTAACTTCCAGGTCTTGGTCATCAGAAGATTCATCTTCTCCCAGGACATTTCCAGAATCTGGTTTCCGAATGAGAAAGAAAAGAACTGTCCCCACAAGGCTAATCACTGTCAGGGCAATAAACACAGTTCTTCGGTCACTCTCTAGAGAGAAAAAAGAAGGAAGGAGACGGCACAAAACAATTCCAGAGTTAGCATTATGTTCAGATTGTAACCATCACACACTTCCTCATTCGGTGTTTACTTTATTGCATTAGTAAAAACCCAGGACAAGAAGATAAATAGGACATCTCTGTCTTTGTCCTTCTTTTAGAGAAACACTAATTAGCCAAAAGAAACACAGCCCAAGAACTTAACCATATTATTTAAATTAAAAAAATGTATAGACTGAACAATTATGAGCTCAAAAGTCTAACAGCTGATTAGCATACTTGTACTTAGTAAACCTCCTCCCACGCCTTGATACGCCACTGGAAGCACAGTAGTAAACCTAGCTTAATAATATAATCCAAGGAACAAGATTACTAAAAGCTAAAATCTGAAAAGACTTAAGGTACTAAGGCTCATTAGAACACTTTTGAGCAGAGCAATCATGGGTATTGCTGTGGAACTGCTGTTATGCTTTGAACACGTCTGAATAAGCAAAGTGAATAAAACAAACCTGATATTTGCGTTTTCCCTTGCCAAGCAAAATATATGTAGAGATTTCCAAAGAACAAGCTAAGGGAAGAAAAGTGAGATGTTAGAACATTTTCATATTTATAGTTTTTTAAACAATTTTTCCATTATTTGTTAAAACAATAGCAGGGGTGGCATATATCATTTAAAAAGTATCTACCTGCCTTAGGTCATTTAGAAGTACCAATTCCACCCTGACTTTGAAAAACTTAACTGACCTAGATGGAATTCAATCTCCTTCCACATGGCAGTAACCTGATTCAGAATCACCCTTCAAAGATTTGACTCACTTTGAAACATATGATTTACTGGAACTCTGGAAATGACACTTTGGAAACAAGTTTATGCTCTTCTAAAATCCTGTATTTTAAATAATCTATTAAAAAAAGTCCATGATTTAGTTATCTGCATCTAATCAGGTATTTATTTATAATACTTTCCTAGGGAAGGAACCATTCACATACACTCTGGTTTCTTACTATATAATCCCTGAAAACGAAGCATTTGCATTTGTTAAGCATCACCAACACCAAAATTTTAGGCAAGATCCACGAGGGTAAATCTCTAGGACAGATTCCAGGGCAGAATGACAGCTGTTGCTTTTTACTCAGGAAATATGTAACATGCTGTATCATTCAATGTTGATGTAATCAGTATCACTTTTGAGTTTTAACATATGTAACAGCTCTCAGGTTAAGTATAGCTCGGTAGGAAGGACCAGTGGTCTTTGTAATTCAGGTAAGGGTGGTTTAGATTGGGTCAGTTACTTAATTTTTAAGCCTCAGTTTACTATGGAGGTAATGCCTTTTCATCTCATAGGAGTCGTAAGGATTACTAAAATTATTCAATCCATAAGTCTGGAAAAGAGCAGATGTTAAATACATCGTGGGTAATGCTATTTTCTGTTTACTAATCACCAATGAGGTAGGTCCATGCATTTTAAGTAATTATGCAAGATTTAAAATCTATATCATATACAGTTAGGAACTTAATTCATGTAACATGGAAAGTCTGAATTTTCAATACAACAATCTAAAAAATGATATGACCAAAACATTAGAGACTCAGCTCCAAATGGATCATTACCTAGACTGTAAGAGAGCCCAGAAAATTCCACTGTTTCTCCCAATAGTGTGCTCATCTGAATTTATCGTAAGGCAGTTTCCTTGTGCTGTCCAAAGTACTAAAATTCAAACCAAAAGTTTATCATGGGACTGAAATGACTTAGCTGTACATACTACACTCACAAATGATACTCTAGATAAGTCCAGGAAAACAAGAGAAAATAAACATCAAAATGCTTACCAGCAGCTGCAATTCCAATGAAAACAGAGGCTGTATAGAAGGACCATGGGAAAGGCTGGATAAAAACGGCAATGTACATGCTAAAATATAACAGGTCAGTGTATTATAGTCAAACAATACTGAAATGGAATGCCAATTATGCCTTCTAGGAATCAATTCTGAGGGTTCTCTTCATTTAAAATTCAACCTGTAAAGGACTTCTACAGTATTGAGAAAAACAGAGACAGATGTGACCTACTCATTTCTTAATTTACTATTTCAAATTTGTAAAATCAGATACTGAATGAAGGTTTGCAATTGGCCTTTGCAAACAGCTTAGCACAGGATGGGACCAGAGTTCCATGGCCCAGAAGTTTTGTTTTTTCATTTGAATTCCCAATATTCGACTTGATATAAAATAAGATTATCTCATGGGATGTTCAAGTCTCATAGAAAGATGTTTGGGCAATTTTCTTTATTAATAGTAAAACAAAAGCGAATATACATACATCCCATCACATCAAGCAATATGACATTAATATGCTTCAGGTAGAGAGCATCAGACAGAGAGCCAAATCCCTAAAATATCACCTGTTTTCTACTCGACCCAACTTGGCAAGTTCTTGTTAAAAGCTTACTGTATGTTTTAAAGATGCTGAAGGTGTCCTAATTAAATGAGTGAAGGAAATTACACACTTACCTGTAAAATAAACCACTAGCAAACATAGAGAGCTGAGGTCCTACAATGGCAACCACTGATGGTGTAATCAAATTCGAAGCAGAAAACACTCCATAAATAATTGCCAGGCTATTCACATAACACAAAAAAGAAAAAAAAAACTCTTGAAGCACTGTCTCAAAAGTTCACTTTTTCAAATCTACTTAGAGTCTGTTTTTTTTTCAGTAAGCATTCAAACTCTTTAGCCAGCATTTATAAAATTACACCATGAAACTGGATGTCACTTGTAGAAAGAATTTAAGCCTCATTCAATGTCTCTTTGAGTCAGTCTGCCTTGGGGAATACTGTCTTAATGTGCTGATAAATTATAAAAACAGCTAATATATAACATGTAACCAGCACAGTCCCAAGTACTTCATACACATTTCTCTTTTAATCCTAACAGCGCTATGAAGATGGTATTATAATGTTCCTCATTTTACAGAAAAGAAAATTGAATGACAGAAGGGTTGACCTGCCAAATACCCAGCTGGATAGCTGGTGAATGGTGGAGCCAGGATCCCATCCCTGGTAACCTGACTCCTGAACCCCTAGTCAACCAGTCTGCTCTACAAACAGCCTACAACTCCTGGCAACTGCATGAAATTTTGCTTCTATAAATAACAGGCACAGTTATAAACTGCTTAAACCAGAATTCATTTAACTCAACCCAGTGATCTCACTTGAACATTACTCAGCTACTGTAGACCCAGGCCTAGTATACATGCCTCGTAGCAAAGAGTAACTAAAACCATTTCCAGCCTCCTTAATTCATTTACCAGTCACTATTTATGAATCAATAGTAAATTATTCTTTGGCTTTTATGAATCTCTCAAAAATCAAATGTTCTTTCTTCTGTTCTTTAGAATACACATGAAGACAAAGCACTACGAAAGGCTGTATTATTATTAATCACTTAGAAGAATGGACATTAACATCCATTACTCTTAAATATCGGATACAAGATCAGGTTTACAATAGGTAATAAAGAACCAAATAAGAAGAGTTGGTGGGGAGGAAAGGAATGTTGGCTATGACCTAATATTAAGGAACCTGTTTGTGTTTATATACGTGGCTATATTACATTCCCAGCTTCCACAACATACTGGTGACTTACAAAGGTCTTTTCACTCATTTTCTCCATCTGCAAAATTGGGACTAAACAAATATCTTACCAAAACTCTAAAAGCTCCTGGTGACACTATGCTAAACATGAAATTACAAAAACAGTTAAGACCAAATGTTTGAAGAATGATATAAAACATTCTCTGTTCAGGATTGGGAAGATGTAATTGTGACAATAGTAGAGTACTTATTAAATGCCAAGCACTGTGCCAAGTGCTTTACGTGCATTATCTGAGCAAGGAAACGAGGCTATTAGAGGCAACTTGCCTAAGATAACACAGCAATGAAGTTGTGAAGCCAGGATTTCAAACTCAATGTCTAATTCTACATGAAACCTAAAGTCATCATCTTTATTCTATTATATTCTCCCAAAGAGGTAACAGAAAAGAAAAAAACAATCACTACTTCAATCACAATATTTTATTGCCCATGATTTTGATGAGATTTAAGCAACTGCTGTAATACATCAAGTAAAATCAATCATACAGTACAATACCTGGTATATCCACTGCCATGAAAATCTGTGCTATTTAAGCTTCTGATGACAGTTTGCTGTGTGGAAGAAAAAAATTAATCAATGAAAGCATTTTGCAATTTCCCTCCGCCCTGGAAAGGCTGTCTCCAAGTACAGAGAATTAAGTAAAAATTCAAGTTGCTCAATACTTAATACTGGAAGTCGACTATGAAAGAAGAAAAAGGTGTACAGAATAAGAGAAGGCAAACGAGTGATAAGAAGAGGATAGGGGGAGCCCAGCCATGGCCCTTTTATTTCCTTAACTCTCCCAGTATTAATGCAGACCTTGATGTTGACAAGAAGTAAAACAAGTCAATATGCAAACCCCAAATCAAATCAGAAAAATAAACCGTAATGTTTAACACCCCACACATTAACAAGAAATGTCTGACATATGACCTCAAACCGAGTCATAAAAAAATAAGGGAGGGTAGGGAAGAAAAGGTGCAATTTAAGCGCAGTTAGATATAATTAACGTTTATTATCATTTTTGGAATGCATTGACAGGCACTTGAAAGGAGGGAGAACAGATCCCAACTCACCGCCACATTTCCACAAGTTTGAAAGGCGGTGAACATAAACATAAAGGCAATTCCTAAAATAATGATATTGAAAAGCTTTTTGGATTCCGGGGACATTTTGTCTCAGCAGCCGCCCAGGGCCGTCAGTTCTCGTCGGAGCGAACTCGCTGACAATCCTGGAGAAAGAAATGAGATGGTCAGAGGAGGCAGATCCCGAGCCAGGCGGCCAGGCGGTCAACTTCCAGGGTGAAGTTCTCCCCACGGGCAAAGTCAGGACATTCCAAGGGGACGATCCGAGGAGGGACGTGCCCGACACCCGGAGAAGCGCCAGAGATGTAGTGGCCCAGTTTGAGGGACCCGCGAGGGGGATCAAGGGCCAAGGACGAGGTTCAGCGGCCAGCGCCGCCCCGCCCGCCGGCCCTGACTCAACGTGGGTCAGGCGACCCGGTCATCTGACCGCAGCCTCTGCGCCGGCCGCTCGGCCCACCGGGAAATATAGTCCAGGGAAGCCAAGGAGACAGAACTGCGCGCCGCGAGGGGAATCCCTCGGCCCCCGAGGAGGGCGCGGCGAAGCGGGGAGCGGTCGGGAACTGAGGGAGGGAGCTTAGCGACGACGTAGGGGATTCTGACAAGGCAGAGACACGGAGGGGCAAACGGAACAGTGCCCCTATGACAGAAGCCGGAGCGCGAGCGAAACTCCGCGCAGAGAAACTGCGTAGAGCTCGGATATTGGCATGAAAAGAAGGCGGAGCCCAGAAGAGAGCACTTCCTCTTTTTCCCCGTGCGGGAGAGCGCCCGTGCAGCCTCGCAGCGGAAGGAGCGTTTCGCGGGCTTTCCAACTGCCCGCAAATTCCGCTCCCCCCTCTCCGCAGCGGTGACTTCGCGCTTTTCGACCCGCCCGCCGTGCTCTGCGCAGGCGCACCGGGTTGGGGCGGGGCGCGCGGCAGCGACGTTACGGGGAGGGGCGGGGCGAGCCAATCAGAGAATTCATTTCCGGGTGGCGCGGGCGCCATTTTGTGAGGAGGCTTATAAATAGATGCTGGGGCCGGCCGCTCGCCCAAAGCTGTTCCTCTTGTGTCTTACGTCTAAGCTTCCCGAAACGTTCCCACGAGGAAGCTGTCTGCCAGAGAGGCCCGGCGTCGAGCCGAGCTACTCTGAAGAAGCCGCCGCCGCCTCAGCCGTGCGCGCGGGCCCGCCCAGGGCATTAGTTTGTCGGTGCGAAGTCGCGGGCCCCGGGCCGACTCTCCGGAGCCATGAGTTACGGTCGTCCGCCTCCCGATGTGGAGGGCATGACCTCCCTCAAGGTGGACAACCTGACCTATCGTACCTCGCCTGACACCCTGAGGCGCGTCTTCGAAAAGTACGGCCGCGTCGGCGACGTGTACATCCCGCGGGACCGTTACACCAAGGAGTCCCGCGGTTTCGCCTTCGTCCGCTTCCACGACAAGCGCGACGCCGAGGACGCCATGGACGCCATGGACGGGGCCGTGCTAGACGGCCGCGAGTTGCGGGTGCAGATGGCGCGCTACGGCCGTCCCCCGGACTCGCACCATAGTCGCCGGGGACCGCCACCCCGCAGGTACGGGGGCGGCGGCTACGGACGCCGGAGCCGCAGGTAAACGGGGTGGGAGCCCGGGGTCGGGGTTGTCGGGAGGGCGTTGGGCTGACGCACAAAGGTCCTCAGAGACACGTGGTGGGGGGCGCGAGCCGCGGACGGCGATCCTTGGACCTGCCCTCCCCCGGCCACCCCCGCACCCTTCCCCTATGGCGGCAGGCGGGGCGCGTGCAGCGCCCGACCCCGGCGGGAGGGCGGAGGACCCCGGCTCGCGACCAGGGAAATGGCGTCTGGCGGCGAGATAATGGCGGCTTGGGCGGGCGGGAGCACGCGGGCGGGGCGCGGCCCGATAGCCGGCGCCCTGACGCCCTGCTCGTTCCTGCCCGCAGCCCTAGGCGGCGTCGCCGCAGCCGATCCCGGAGTCGGAGCCGATCCAGGTCCCGGAGTCGATCTCGCTACAGCCGCTCGAAGTCTCGGTCTCGCACTCGCTCAAGATCGCGGTCAACCTCCAAATCCAGATCGGCTCGAAGATCCAAGTCCAAGTCCTCGTCGGTCTCCAGATCTCGCTCGCGGTCCAGGTCCAGGTCCAGGTCCAGGAGTCCTCCGCCCGTGTCCAAGAGGGAATCTAAGTCCAGGTCGCGATCCAAGAGTCCCCCCAAGTCGCCTGAAGAGGAAGGAGCAGTGTCCTCTTAAACAAACGGTAACGTATGGGGATCCGAGGCACATTCCTCGAATTCAAAACTGGGGTTTGGAGTAGTCTTTTTGATCCGTATTAGCATACAAGTGGCTCCTAATGTTAGGAGTGCTGCTCTGAGCCAACAGCTTTGGGAGTAATACTGAAGAGGGGTCTGCAGAAAGGATGTGTATAAAGCTTAGATAATAATGGCTGTTTCGTAAACTGTTTGAGACCTATTAATGAAAATGACTATTTCTTGCTGTTTTTATCCAACGTCTGCATTTTCCCCTTTAAAGCTGCGGTCTCCTGTTTGATAAAAGAATATTGGCCAGTATTGCAGATTTTAACTGATTTGGCTGATCCTCCAGGGACCAGTTTCTGTGGGCGTGTATTGGAGCAGGTTTGTCTTTAAATGTTAAAGATGCACTATCCTCATAGAGCAGACAATCAGTTCAACTATTGTTGTACTGACTGGGACTTCATATTCTAATGGATGTGGCAAACGAATTGCAAAAAGAAGCAATGAACTTTTGGAACCCCCAAAATTGTACAGGTACTGCACTGGGTGGGGAAAGGATAGTGTGTCTTTAACTCTCAAATTGTTTGGTCCTGTTTTTTAAAAGGAAAGGGCCCTAAGTAGCTCAGATATTAAAGCATTCTCGATTGCCAAATGTTTCATTTGAGAACTAAAAATTTATAAATTTCTTGGTTTAAAGTTTTTGTTTGGATACAGCCCCTTCCCCCCCCCCTTTTTTTCCCTTTTTTTTTTTTTTTTTTTAACCCCCTTACCATTTTTCTTCACCTTGGTTATTTGGCCAAGAATGTATGAGCAAAAATTTGTAAATGCTGGTAGTAGCCTTTGAAAATTTCCTAAACGGGCCTTTAAAAACCTGATAATGGCTGGGTGGAACCTTTCTGTAACCTACTTGTTTCACCAGAGCCTTAGTAAGTACATGCCTGAAAGTGAAGCCAGGTACACCTTCGGTGACGTGACAGTAATTGAAGGTAAACTGAGATTATTTCTTTTCAAACCTAGATGTGTCGACAAGCAACATAACAAAGGACTTGGGGGAAAAGGACCACATGTTCAGTCCATCAGGAGTCCTTGGAACAAGCAACTGGCTATTGAAAAGGTTATTTTGTAACATTTTGTCTAACTTTTTACTTGTTTTAAGCTTTGCCTCAGGTGGCAAACTTCATTTTTTGTGCCATTTTGTTGCTGTTATTCAAATTTCTTGTAATTTAGTGAGGTGAACGACTTCAGATTTCATTATTGGCTTGGATATTTGAGGTAAAATTTCCTTTTTGTTTGTATAGTGCTGACTTTTTTTGTTTGAAATTAAACAGATTGGTAACCTAATTTGTGGCCTCCTGACTTTTTAAGGAAACGTGTGCAGCCATTACACACAGCCTAAAGCTGTCAAGAGATTGACTCAACATTGCCTTCATTCCTTAAAATTAAAAACCTACAAAAGTTGGTGTAAATTTGTATATGTTATTTGTCTTCAGATCTAAATGGTAATTTGAACCCAAATTTGTATAAAGACTTTTCAGGTGAAAAGACTTAATTTTTGGAAGGATTATTTACCAAACACAATTCTAATCTCTTCTCTTATGTATTTTTGTGCACTAGGCGCAGTTGTGTAGCAGTTGAGTAATGCTGGTTAGCTGTTAAGGTGGCGTGTTGCAGTGCAGAGTGCTTGGCTGTTTCCTGTTTTCTCCTGATTGCTCCTGTGTAAAGATGCCTTGTCGTGCAGAAACAAATGGCTGTCCAGTTTATTAAAATGCCTGACAACTGCACTTCCAGTCACCCGGGCCTTGCATATAAATAACGGAGCATACAGTGAGCACATCTAGCTGATGATAAATACTTTTTTCCTCTCCCCCAACCCCCAAGAGAAATGGTCAATCTTCATGTGTAAACAAAATACGGAAAATGTTAAGGAAGCAAATGGTCTGTAACTTTGTAAGTACTTATAACATGGTGTATCTTTTTGCTCATGAATATTCTGTACTATAACCATTGTTTCTGTAGTTTAATTAAAATGTTTTCTTGGTGTTAGCTTTTCTCAGAATGAGTCTTGGTCTTTTTTCCATCCTTTTATTTGAAAGACCTGTGCAATTCTTGTGAATGTTGATAACTAGTATAAAAAGTTTAAAATACTCAGTAGCTTTTTTTCTTAAGTTAAAAAATGAAAATGCCATTTCAGCACCTACTATCCCTAAAATCAGTGCTCTGAGGTAGCACTTGATTGTAGCTCAGTCCCTCCTCTACCCCTTCTCTCATAACCTGATTTATGTCCTATTTTCATGATTTAGGAGCAGTCTAAGTCCTTATTAATAGGTGATTTAATGTTTGTTTTCCTGGCTCTTTAACCCATGGGTGTTTTCTAGGTGACCCATCACAATCTAAGGCCAACACCTGCCTATCTTCAGCTAAACCGCCTGTACTCTCAAGAGGCTGAAGTGGTTTGAGTCCTAGTTGACATGCCAGGTTGCTTATCAGCACTGACATTACCAAAACAGCTTGTAGGTATAATTCAGAGATTGTCCTTTGCAAAGGAGATGACCAGCATTTCAACAGTATGTCTTCCTGGAAAGGGAGATTCTGCTATATCTTCCTTGTCTGCACCAAAAGACTCCAGAGGAACATGGACACATTTCATATCCCACTTGTAGAGCAAAGCTTCAAGTGTCCAGTCAGCACTGAAAAACAAAATAGTTTTCTTAAATCGTGCTTTTCCTGTTCTGCTTCAGGTACGTTTTCATTTTTTCCCCTTAAAAGTAGGCATTACATGAGTAGTGGTGCTTTTTAATAAAAGAATAAACCAGGAATATTCATGCTTACCTTCTCACCTGGTAAGTAGACCACAGTTGGACCTTGGGGTTCTTCTGCATCAGAAAGTATACTGTAGTTAAAATATCTTCAAAGTCTGAGAAGAAAGAACTTAAATAGACCTACATTCCATCTCTGGCCAAATTTAGTATTGAAGAGCAAAAAAAGTTTATACCTTCTGGTTCAAAGAACACATCAGATGCAAGAATAATATCTTGTGGTGCTAGAGCCAGAAGGTCTCGAGATATGTGTCCCCATGTTAGTCCCACAACGCAGACCTGTGGCAGGTTATTCATTTGGCAGCTTTGCTGACAGATTTCCAGACAGTGAGGCAGCTCTGAATTGTCTGACAGTATTACTTCAGCACCACATTTTGCAGCTATGATTCCCGGAAGGCTCACTCCAGCTCCAATCTAGTAAGTTTAAAAGATGGGATTTCATAGTTTAGCTTAAAACTGCAAAGACTTTGGGACCTTTATTTCCTATTTCATCCTTGTATTGATCTTTACAGGGTCAATGTGTAAGTATATTCTTGAGCTTCTGAGGTCTGTAAAACTGCTATAATTAAATACAGCTTCACTGTATGAAGCTAAGGCTTTGAATTTGTTGGGACAAAAGGTATTTCCTTGTGATTCTTCTAACTGGGTCAAGCCAAGTCCCGTACAAGACACAAGGTCTGTAGAAGCTCATTGGGTGACTAAAGCCAGCTGCTGGGTGGTTATTACCAGTTAAAATTGCTTTCATGTATGTGAAGCCTGACAGGCCTACAACATGGCTTTCTGCTCAAGGGGATTTTCCAGCTGGGCTTTGAAAGCCAAGGCCCTTAAAACATACTAAGGAGCAATGCCAAGAAAGGCCTCCCTAAGTAGTAACACTTGAAACACAGCTTCCCATTTGAGTTTGAGGATGGGCAAAAAGGATTCTTTATGAATGCTAACAACTGCCACCACATGCTTTCCCTAGCCTCCCTTTCATTTACATGGTTTTGCTAAGTGACATGTTAAGCTTCTGATGCGTACATAGAACCACTTAAGCAAACGATGAAAGTTTACTTTGAGCCCTGTGCATTTTTAGGTGGAGTGTGAGAAAAAATATGGGGTATGTAATTGATTTCAAGATTTCCAAAAATGGCAAGGGTTATAAATTTGAGCCCAGAGGATCCTGCTGAGACACTCTTAGAAGATGCTTTCATGCCAAGATTCTATAAAACCAGTCAGTGGACTTCACTTAGAATAAGAGTCAAGAAGTACGTGTCAGAGCAAGTTGGGGCCAGAGTATGTCAGTCTTGGTGGGCCTCATATGGTCTCTAGTGTATAAGTAAAACATTCTTAGCACACATGCCTTACAAGCTGACCAAGTCACCTGATTTCAAAATACTTAATAGAAGCCAATGACAAGCATGTAGACTTAACATAGGATCTTTGAAAATCTCAAGGGCACTTGTACCTCTAAGACTGCCTTGCCTGGCAGAGATCTTCTGTGAAACCACAGGTACTGGGCCAGGACCACAGCACAGGGCCAAACATACATTCCATATTGGAGATGCAGGACCTGTAAAGAATTTTTTTGCATGCCATAACTCATCTGCTGGAAATCAGAACATTAGCTTATACAGCAATTACTCAGTGCCCAGCACTAGCATCCATTACCAAAATGCCAATTCCCTGCTCTCCAGTTCACATCCTCTGGGAATCTGTAACTGCAGTACTATGTGATAAGCACTCTTCACACCTCATTTATCAGCAAGCATTTATCCAGGGACTGGGCTTATTCTAGGCTGAGGTAGGGCTGACATATATATACCCTACTGGGGAGAGACAGAAAACTAGCAAATAAAATTATTTTCAGCTGGTAATAACACTATGTACACAGTAACAGGGTGACATGAGAGTAACGGGTGGGTGGGTAGGGAGGGGAGCACAGCCACCACAAGGTGGCTGCCCTAGATGAGTGAGGATGATTCAGGAAAAGGCCCTGAAAGCAGGAACTGAAAGGCCTCTGGCCTGACCACAGGAAGCGCCTGCAGTGTGGAGGCTGGAGGCAGGGTTGTGTAGTGCACATGGAGGTCAGGGAAGGCAGGCACCAGCTGTGAGGTCTTGCAGGCCACAGGAAGTTAGCTTTTATTCTAAGTGCAACAAGAACATATTGGAGGGTTTTAAGCACAGGCATAACTTGGTATTCAACACATTGGCAAACAACGTGGTCCTGGGAAGGAAGACATTCTAGATAAAAGGTCTGAGTAAAGCTGAATCCTCGTTAGGAAGGCAGGCAGCTCACAAAGCCTGGAGAAAGGTACCAAACTGTGAGATAGCAGTGTTTAGGGAGGCAAGATAATGAACCCGCCTGAGTTCAAACTCCAGATCTGTAATTTACAAGCTGTGTGACCTCACTCAATTCTGCTTGTTTCCTCAACTCCAAAATAGATTTCATAGGGTAACTAGGAAAATTCAATACAAACTACTTAGTGGCAGGCACAAAATAAGAATACAAGGTTAGCAATTATTAAACCGCAAAACTGCTAGTATGCTTCCTAGAGCCTTTGGTAGGATGGTAGGAAAGGGGGCTGAAGTGGCTAAAGTATTAAGGGAAGGAAATGAAGGTCTGAACTCAAATCATTCAATTCACTCAACAAAAATATTAGTGCCTACAATACGTTGGGCACGGTTCTAAGTGTGTGTGGGTGGCTGGGTGGGGGAGGGGGATGTGCAACGTGACTAAAAGAGACAAAAATGACTCTCCTAGTATACTTTCCCCAAGAGTACAAAGGATTTCTGACCAGAGAGGTAATCTGTGTAGACCTGAGTGTAAAGGAGTCTTGATTTTCAAGGGAATATCTTCCCCACCTAAATTTGCGAAGAAATCAAAACGGGTATTTAAACATGAGGCATTTAGAAACTACCTGAAATGGGTTCAACTCGAGCCTTTCACACCTCTTAAGCCGTTTTCATCTTTAAACTCATTACCAATACCTACCTCACAGGCTGAAGTTAAAATCGAAAGAGACACTGCAACGTGAAAATGCTTTCAAAAACCTGACCCTTAAAAAGTATAATTATTATTTGGAGTTTGGGGGCAGTCATGAGCTGCAAGGAAGAAGTGAATGCCAACTCCTCAAACTTTATTTTGGCAGTGAGGGTTGGAATCCCCAGTCCCAGATAAAAATTAAAAAGCCCGTAAAAGAAAACATTGGGTGTGAAGAATGCCACCTTTCTGGCAGGAAATACTAGGCGTGGAAAGGCCCTCTTCCTGGCAGGGTCCTCAAATTTTTTCTCAAAGATTGCCAAAGGGCTTCACACCAAACCTTTTCGCTCTATGGTCCATCCTAAGGCAGGAAGCCACCGGCCCACCTCCCCATTCCCCAGGTCTGCTAAGAACCGCTCCTGCCTGGGACGCTACAGCAAAGGACCGGAGGCGCTTTCCGGCGAGTGCCGCTGCACGCACCTGAGGGACTCGGACCTCCAACACGGCCCCCTCGGCTTCAAGGCCCGGCTCTTCCGAAAACCGAAAGCACTGGGTCCGGACCACATGCCCTCGGAGGCCACGCTCTCCCAGAGAGCAGTGCGTGGACCCCGGGTGAGTAGGGAGCAGATGAGGGCGCGGGGCTGCCAGGTTGCGAACGCGGGAATTCCCGGGCCGGCTGGGGCCGCCTCCCCGGCGCCACGTTGCCCCCCGCGGGTCCCTTCGGGTCGCTACAACCTCAGACAAGAGGTGAGGACAGCACTGCTTTAGGGAACCGATGCGGCTGCGCGGCGAACTGCACACCCGAAATCGGGAACACACCCACACGCAGAACAGGTGACCTCCGCGGCGCGCCGGCCGGAAGCAAACCTCGAGTTGGCCGGGCGCTTCCGGAAGTGACGCGTCATCGGAAGCGGGCGGGGAGGCGGGGCGGCAGCGAGGGGGCCCTCCGTGTGTCAGACCTTCCCAATATGGCGGAGATGCGGCGTGTGTGAGGGCGGATCCGGGAGGCTCCGAGACCAATGGCTTACGGCGAGAGGCGGGGGGGCGGGGAAGACATCAACCGCACACCCAACCCGAGACCCGGAGGTGGTTGGGGAGTGAATTTTCTGGAAGGCGATTTTAAAGGCGACGGGCCAGAGCGAAGGACGTTTCTGTGCCGCCACCGCCCGGGCCGGGGTAGTAGGCGCTTGGTGGCCGGAAGCGAGCTGCGCCGAGGTCGTCGCGGAACCAGCTGGTGACCCTCGCAGGATGAACCACAAGAGCAAGAAGCGGATCCGCGAGGCCAAGCGGAGTGCACGGCCGGAGCTGAAGGACTCGCTGGACTGGACCCGGCACAACTACTATGAGACCTTCTCGCTGAACCCGGCGGGAGTGGCGGTGAGCTGGCTGGGATCGCGGGCCGGGCCGGGCGGAGCCATCTCCGGGCTGCTGCGCACCTCTCCCGGGGCCGTGGCCCACCCACGCCGAGCGCGTCTCCCGGAGTTCCGATGTGTCATCGGGGCCCGGATTCCCGGGCGGGCCTCCTTCCTCCAGTGCCCAAGCCACCGCCTGCCCGGGCACCTGGGGGCTCACGCATTTGGCGCTTTCAACGAAAAGTCCTGTCTCCCCTTGGCCCTATTGTCAAGGCTCAGGAGTGAGAGATGCGAAACTCCTGTCCCCGGTGGGGTGACACCAGGTGCGACCTTCCCGCATGCAGATCCTGTCCTTCCCCAAGAGTAGCCAGAAATAGAATCTGGCTCCTTAGGTATGTCATTATTAATCGACCCTGGGGGAACACCCTTATCTGCCGCTGGACTTTTTTTTTTTAACTATATAGGTCTTTTTTTATTCCCTCAGGATAATGTGGAAAGGGCAGACGCGTTACAGCTGTCGGTGGAAGAATTTGTGGAACGATATGAAAGACCTTACAAGCCCGTAGTTTTACTGAATGCCCAAGAGGGCTGGTCGGCTCAGGAGAAATGGACCCTGGAGCGCCTTAAAAGGAAATACCGGAACCAAAAGTTCAAGTGCGGTGAGGATAATGATGGCTACTCAGTGAAGATGAAGATGAAATACTACATCGAGTATATGGAGAGCACTCGAGATGACAGCCCCCTTTACATCTTTGACAGCAGCTACGGCGAACACCCCAAAAGAAGGAAACTTCTGGAAGACTACAGGGTGCCTAAGTTTTTCACTGATGACCTTTTCCAGTATGCAGGGGAGAAGCGCAGGCCCCCTTACAGGTAAGGTACCTGGTGAAGCCTTTGCATTTACGATATTCTCTACCATAGCATGTGTCAGTGGAGCTCAGCCAGCTAACCTTTTCCCAAAACAATGGCTGCACGTGGACACACTTGGGGGCCGCCGGTGCCTGCCGTGTCCTCCTGCCAGGGACTAATCTAATTGATCTGGGGTGCTGCCTGGACATCAGGATTTCTGAAAGCTTCCCGAGTGACTCAAATGTGCAACCAAAGTTGAACCACTGATCTATAAAGGAAGTTTTAATAGTTACAGTCCAGCAGTAAGCCCCATCAAGTGATTTTTCTTTTTTCTGTTCAGGATCAGTATGTGCACAATATACCCAACACTTCTATGTACCAGCACTTGCGTGGTTTCTGAAATAAAGATAATACAGTGTACAAAGCCAAGTATTTATTTTGTGGTGTGTATGTACATGTATAGCTAAATTACTTTTCACATTTTGGATATTTCTGTTCGTTTAGGTGGTTTGTGATGGGGCCACCACGCTCTGGAACTGGAATTCACATTGACCCTCTGGGAACCAGTGCCTGGAATGCCTTAGTTCAGGGCCATAAGCGCTGGTGCCTGTTTCCTACAAGCACGCCCAGGGAGCTCATCAAGGTGACCCGGGAGGAAGGAGGGAACCAGCAAGATGAGGCTATTACCTGGTTTAATATCATTCATCCCCGGACACAGCTTCCAACCTGGCCACCTGAATTCAAACCGTTGGAAATCTTACAAAAACCAGGAGAGACTGTCTTTGTACCAGGTATAGATGAACTGAAAGAAAATATATCCTTTGACTTCAGTAATTTGTCATTTTGGAGCCCAATTATGTACACAGCGAGTCAAAGAAGCCTCTCTGCAGGCTGACTCTAGCTGAACTGACTGCTTGCCCGCCTTTGACAGTGACGTACATCACAGTGTTGCTGGGCGCATAGGGGACTGCTGTCTGCTTTCTGTAACCTCAACATATAATGATTCTTGATAAACTTCCTGTATGAAAAGATCCCGCTCATCTTCATCCTTAGTAGTTCCTCCAGTCTCTGTGTGTACAGTGACTTGTGCATATTTCTCTGAGTTGGGTTCTTGACACAGTATAGCACTGGGTGTGTTGAGTCAAGAAATAGTCACTCAGTCGGGGAAGACAGTGAGGCACAGAGAAGACAAGTAGTGACTGTGACATCTTACTACACTGATGGACACTGACTTCAATGGGGTATCGGGGGGACTTGATAATATGGGTGAATGTAATAACCACGATGTTTTACATGTGAATCCTTTGTAAGAGTGTATATCAATGATACCTCAATAAAAAAAAAGAAATAATGACTTAGTGCCTTTAGGCAGGAAATCCCCCACCTGAAAACTACACTGAGTTTTGTTAGGTTCAGTATTGGGAGCGAGGGTATTTAAGAGAGGTGTTCTCCTTTAGAAGCTGAAAAACATGCTCTTTACAGTTTTGATCACTATTTTAAATTAATAGGGATCAACATACCTTTTCTGTAAAGGGCCAGAGAGTAAATATTTTAGGCACCACCGGCCATAGAATCTCTGTGCAACTGTTCTGCTCTGCCTGGGGAGCAGGACAGCAGCCACAACAATGCATAAACATTTTTTAGGCAGGCCCGGCTGGGCGCTAGTGAAACTATACAGACAGCCGGTGTGTGATGCCTGGGTCAGGAGTAGGATTCCCCGCTCTGGACCCTGTGTCTCAGAGGCTCTCCCACGTGGACAGGCATCCCCATTCCTGAAGTTTACGTCCTATGTGACGTCACGTAAAGTTTATGTTACATGTGATCGCGTGCAGAACCAAACCCTGGCTAACTGTTTATTTGTTGGATTTCAGGAGGCTGGTGGCACGTTGTCCTCAATCTTGACACCACTATTGCCATCACCCAAAATTTCGCCAGCAGCACCAACTTCCCTGTTGTATGGCACAAGACGGTAAGGGGGAGGCCAAAGTTATCGAGGAAATGGTACAGGTGAGAGATGCTTTCTTCTTCTTTTCACTTTGTTCCGGTTTCTACCCCAGAGACAAATGGAAAGAGTCCACTGCTGCAGGAACGTGCTGATCCTAGACAGGCCTAGGAGAAGCGGGGGCTGCAGACCCTCGTGGGTACAGGAGAGTGGGTCCGAGGTCAGGGTCGTTCTCAGATGCTCGCCAGCCTTGAGATGACAGGGTGAGACTCTGCATGTTGGTCAAAGCCAGTCAGTCAAGACATAGTCATAATTGGGATTTCTCATTTTCTGTTGTTTTCTGTTTATTTTCCCCCAAGGTAACAGTAGCAGAGGAAGTTTTGTTTGGGTTTTATTTTGGTTATTTCTTTTTCTTACCCAGAAGCATTATTCCCAGTTGAACTTATTACCTTCAGTTCTTATGAGTGAGGTGACTGCCCTGGAGACTTAGCTCCTCTGTTTATCCACAGAACAGATACAGCACGGGCAGCGGCAGTGCAAGCCACCCCCAGCCACCCCGTGCCACTGTGTCCCAACCCTGACCTGGAGGGACCAGCTCTCGGGGTAAGAGAGGGATTCTGGCTTGTTCAGTGCTCAGCCTCCCTGCTGAGAGGGCCAGCAAGGGTGGTGGCTTTGTTGTCCCCAGACTCTCGGGCATCTGAGGCCCGCTCGCTCTGTCTCGTAGGCCACTGCGTGCTGCAATTTGGCCGTTCTGAAGGCCCTGGCCTACAGCAGGTCTTTTGTCCCCAGTTTACTGTGGATGCCCGATTAGGTCCTGAGGGGAGGGCTGCTGCTTCTGCAGGTCCAGCTCAATTTTCTCCTCGAGTGAGGGGGTCCCCCTCTGTTAGGAGTCAAGCCTAATTTCTTACAAACCTAACTGTTTCTACTCTTAGAAATAATTTAACACAATCCAACTTGTCATTAAGTGCTATGCTGTGGAAAGGAAAGGTTCAAAACAAATCAGCTAGGGAAGGTTCGGAAAGAAACAAGGAGGAGAGACCATTGCTCCAAAGGGAAGAAGTTGGGACTGACTCGGGGACGCTGCCGCACGTCCCAGCAATCCCTGCGGCTCATTGGTGCAGGTGGCAGAGTAAAGGGCGTGTAGCTCGTTTTCCTTGCAGGGAAGCCTGAGCAGCATGTTAGGGCTTTTGTTCCCAGCCTGTGGACTCATGTGTCCTGACCCCAGTATAGCACCCAGCCAGGAGCAAGGCACCTGACATTCCTAGACGCTTCTGAGAGACACAGGTCTCAGCTCTGAGTCTGGGTTACTGTGTGTGGGGGTCGTGGCGTGGCCCCACCCTGAGAGCACCACTTCTTGTCTCTCAGGATCTTGAAGCAAGAGCATCCTGAGTTGGCCGTCCTTGCCGACTCTGTTGACCTCCAAGAGTCCACAGGGATCGCCTCAGACAGCTCCAGCGACTCCTCCAGCTCCTCTAGCTCCAGCTCCTCCGACTCGGATTCCGAGGTGAGGCCCGACTCCCTCACCAGGCCTCCTGGGCAGGTCGCCCCCTAAAAACTAGATGGGACTTTTTCTCCTCCTTAGGAAGGAAAAAGTTTTTTGTGGATATTTTTCAGTTTGTCCCAAGCACTACAGCTACCACCACTCCTGCAGTGTGGTGGATTTTGCCCCCTTAGTAAGCTTTACACGTGTGTGAGTCATTACAGTAACCTCAAAGAGGTGCGAGAAGAATTCGGGCATTTCATTGAGTAATGGCCCAGGATCACACAGCTAGCAAACAGCAGTGTCAAGATTCACACTCTGAGCATTCTGGCCTCAAAGCCCAGGTTAAGAATTCTCTCTGTGGATGGTAAACTGTAACCCTAGAAATTCAGCAAATTGAGTGACTCGCTAAAAAACCAGAATACATAGCAGGGTCCTGTGCCCTTGACAGGTGAAATTTCTATTTTTTAACTTCTCATATTCTACTGACTGTTTTCTAGGCACGAGAGGAGTGTTTTATGAATGTTAAGAGCTGTACTCCCCTTCACACATCAGCCTCTGTGTTGGTACTGCCAGATCCCCAGTGCGATCTCAGAGTGCTGACTGCAGAGTACGCCCAGAATGCCCATCTTGATTTCAAACAAATAACCCTTCTGTTAGGGAGCCCGGAGGGAAGCTTGGCATCTGAGGGAAGATTACAGAAGATTATGTTTGGGAGCCAGAAACATCAGAGGAGAGAAATATTCAGACTGTATTATGGAGCTATCATAAATGGCTGTTTTGCTTCTGGGAGAAAGTGAACAATATTTGTGCTGTCTCCTGAGGCTGGCGGTTTGTTTAACGAAGAAGTGGACTGCATCCAGTTAATTCTGTTTTTTCCTCCCATGTGTAGTGTGAGTCCGGGTCTGAAGGCGACGGGACAGTCCACCGCAGGAAAAAGAGGAGGACGTGCAGCCTGGTGGGGAATGGGGACACCACCTCCCAGGACGACTGTGTGAGCAAAGAGCGCAGCTCCTCCAGGTGACCACGCGTGCTGTTGGCCATGTAGAACGACTTGTCCACACGAGGGGAGGACCCTGGGAGAGCAGCCCTTCAGATCACAGAGAAGTGGGGGGCCAGTGAACGCCAGAGATGAGGACACCCTTGGAACATGAGTCCACTCACTGAGCATTTGCCCCAGTAGCTTCTCTCTGCTAACAATGCAAATTAATGTGGCTTGTTTCATGCTTAAAGGCAAGAATCTGTGTGGATGGTGCCAAGGAAGCCCTTTACAGTATTTAATAAAAATTAAGTCCATTTTATATCTTTGAAATTGTTTACATTGAGACTACCAGAACCTCCCCCCGTTGCCGTTCTTGTCATGGTCTTGGGGGAAAGCAGTGACTCCCTGGGGCTGTGCATTCAGTGGGGCAGTGCTAGTGGCCGCAGTAAAGGTAGGCGGGAGCGGGAAGCGATGGTGGCTTCTGAAGAGCAGAGGTGCGAGCCACCACCTTTCCGCCCAGTTTGCCGTTGCTGATCTCAGTGCTTACGCCAGGCTGGAAGCAGCAACGGGGAAGTGGCAACGACCTCGGTTTTTTTATAAGGTCTTATTCTTGTTGTCAGCCTTTGTTGTGAAACCAGATTGGATCTAAATAAATTAAAACTAAGGTAATCTCTTGGTAAGCTCCCGCCCTGGCCCTGGGCATGTAGTGGGCTTACAGTGAAGTTGGGTGACTGCATGCAGCGAGGGTCTAAGCCCCAGAGCCCCATTTTTGATGCACCAGGAAGTGTGTGTGTCAGTAGCATGAAGGGGTAAGGTTTCTGGAAGATAGTAAAACACTGAAGCTTGTAGGATTCTAAGGGTCTGAAGTCCTTGACTGCTCAGGTGACATTCCTGTTTATGTTCTTTGTATCTCTGAGCAGCTGAGTGTATTCTTAAATGTGTTATGAAAGTTCAGGATCCACACTCCTTTTTCTGTTGTTCTTTTCCTCAACCTCTCAGATCTGACTGGAATTCCCTGGGGAAATTCAGGTGTCTTATTCCAGTGAATTTATCAGACTAGAGTATGCATTTCTCACCGTAGTTGTCCTTTTCACAGCCATACTTAGATTTTTCAGCTTGCCTATGTAAGTTGTTCCTGATATTAATAGGCTTATATCTGCCCTTGATGTGTGACTTTGCAATTTGTAAGAGAAAGCCTGCCTTTACTTAAACATGGGACCTTGCGGGGGGGGGGGGTTCTACTTTTAACACTTTCTTCCAGCTTTGTGCTGAGCTGTGCCATCTACATGCTGATTACAGGAAGTTGTACTTTCCTTGGCAGGATTAGGGACACTTGTGGAGGCCGGGCTCACCCCTGAGCAGATAGAGACTCTCCCCAAGGTGGCTCCCGTGCGAGCTGTCAGTGCCACCCAACTCAGTTTTCACGTCTTCTGCTCCTACCTTCTCCTTTGTCTGCTGTGAATTTGGATAACCCTTCTCTGGTCCAAGCTGCTGTCTTCACATAAACGCTGTTTTTACTGCATACTAAGAATAGATTGCCCAGAAGTTTAAAAACTCGGCAAGCGCAGTGAAACCCTGATACTCTGAAGGCTGGCGTGACTTGGGGTAAGAAGGTTCTGTGGTGTCTCCTTGAAAACCAAGCTGGCCAACCATGAGACTGGGACGCTGGAGTCCTTTGGATGTCTTGTAGCATCCGTAACCTCACTAACACCGGTAAAGAACTTCACTGTCCACAGAGCAGCTGCAAGCAAACCAGCAGACACTAAGAGTGGTGAGCCGACTTTGATCCGTGTGTGAATCCATTCCAGTAAGAAGTACCGTGACTGTGTGACCATCCTGTATGTCTCCATGTGCCCAAAAACGCATTCATGGCAGGAGCCCAGCCTGTGTGTCCAGTGCGGCTCACCACTGCCTCGTAGTACTGCTTAGGGTTCGTTAACTTTTTCTCCACGATCCGAGACGCTGTTCAATTGCAGGAAGGTTTTGGATAGTGTATTTTTGGGGAGGGATGACACATCAGGGTTATTTGTTTATGAACAGAGTCAGAAAAGTGTTTTAATATTTTCTCACAGAACTAAAATCACAAATGGCCAGGGTCTAACAGATTTGCCCCATTCTTTCCCACCGCGCTGACCCGTAAGTCAGAAGCTCTCCCACTGTGACACACTCCATGATTAGTGTCTCCATTTGTCTGACCTGCAGGTGTTGGCAGTAGCTTTTGTGTTACATGCTGGCCATAAATTCAGAGATGGTGCTTCTAGTCTTGAGTATGTGTTTAGACGTCTCAATAACCCCGCTATAAATGCCTGGGGGACTGACAGTATCTTCCATCTTTTGCCCTCTTGATTCACCTACTTGCCTTAATCTGCTCCTAAATGCAATTAAATTTCAGTGAAAACAAGGGAGTGTGTCAAACAGGGATGTGCCCAGTGAAAAGCACCATTCTGGGCTGGAGTGGCAGCTGCGAGGGAGAAGGAGGTGTCACGGTAGTGCCCCACAGGTGGGAGGGTATGTGTGCAGACACAGACATGCCAGGATTGCCAGGTGTGGCTCAGAATCCCCCCTAAAAGTAGTATGAGCCGGGCAATCCAGGGCTCTTCTTTGCCAAATGTTAACATTTTTAACCGGCTATCACTTCCTGACACTGGGCTGGTTCCCTAAAGTTGTCCTAGTCCAGTTTCCTGCATCCTAAAATGCCAACCCAAATAAGTGGCTGGGTAGGATGGAGACCTTCTGCCCCTTTCCTTGGCTGGTGCCACAGCTCCGCCCGCCACATGGTGCAGCTCCCCGCCTCCCCTCCTGAGCTCAGGCAGCAGCGGGCACCCTCTGGTTCCCGGGTGGCCCCATAGCATTTGGGTGTGAGTAAAGTCAAACCCGGAAAGTATAATCTCTGTATTAATATCTGAATAGTGTTCCTCCTCTTAAAACTTCTCTGACCATCTTCAGAGTACTTTTTTTTCTTTTCCCCAGTATTGCTACCGGACTCTCTCCCCTTCTGCCCAAATTCATACAAACTGCTCCTCTCTAAACTTCAGTTTAAAGGACAAACAAAAACTGAAAGGCTGTTGCCGGCAGGGGGAGTAAGTGGGACACGTTTGCAGTGGCTGAGATGGCGGAATGGCAGTTTGAATTTGAGAGATTAGCCACCCAGTTTTTCCTTCCCCAGATGCCAAAGGGGATTCCTGTTAGACAAACACTATGCCAGAAATAAGGGAACCAGCCCACTGACATACTAAGTCACCTCTCCTGAAAGTCTGTATAGCACAGATTGCATGCTGTGTTTGGCTGTTTGCCACCCCTTGAAAGGCCATGGGACACTCCGTTTGTTTTGGCCAGGCCAGAGATTGAACAGCCCCTCCTTTCACTGGTGCTGTGGGCCAGCCAGAACACACCTTTTTGGAAGCAAAGCAGGGAGGAGGTGGGAAACCAAGAAGGGAGTGAACCAGGGGCAGGGTGATCAGGGTGAGGCAGGAAGTGGGAACCAAGGGTTCATCCGTTCATAAGTTAATCCTTCTACTCGCTTGGCATGAGCTACTCCTTTTGAGTGGTGTCAACAATAGTAAGAGGAAGATACAACATCAAACTATTTTCAGGACTGATCTCCACAACCCTAGCTAATGTGAAAACCAAGGAGCTGGGTCCTGGAAGGAGGTCTTGGATTATTAACTACTGACAGGGAGGAGCAGGATGGGTGAGACAAGAGTGGGACTTAGGGCGGCCAGGACGTCAGGAGGCTCTGGGCCCTTGGGACTGAGGGAGACACCACCCCATCAGTCCCAGGGATCTGTGCTGCACACAGTACCTCTGGGGTCATCAGGGCTGTGATACCCAGGGCGACACCACTAGGCGAGAGCCACCCAAAGCGAGGACAGTATTCGCATTGTGCCCGTGCTTGCAGATGTCCGCTTACTAAGCATTCAACAAATGTTGGTGTGCCAGGCACTGTTCTAGGTGCTAGAGAAGCAGCAGAGACAAGCCCAGGTCCCCAAACTCGTGGAGCTTAAGGAACAGGGGATGTGCTCTTGTTCACCCTACCGCTGGTCAGGGTAGGCAGAGCTGTGCACGTCCATTTCCAAAACCAAACCTTAGGGCATTCACATTCATGAGATCATCATAAAAGAACACAGTGAACATTGTAGCTGTATTTTTAACTTAGTACTTGGCTTCTCTGTCAATTAGCTGAGGGTATTTAATAAGGAGTGAGTGGCAAGAAAGTTGCTGGCGCAAGTGCTTTACAACCTTACAGAGTTGGTATGATTTAGGACTTTAGACAAGAGTGTGGGATGGAACAAGTTCTGCCATAAACGTGGTAAAAGTGCTTTCTAGGAGGGAGGCATGTAAGCATGCAGCTGTAGGTTCCTTAAATTGTGCGTAGCATTTCCACAACTAAGTTGTGTCTTGTGTATGTTCCCGGTGCCCTTGGTGGTTGGTGGTTCCGTGTAGTCTGGTTGCCCCTCGTGCTCCCCCTCCCTGGCTTCTGTCAAGATGTCACACTGACATCACATTGTGTACAGAAAACTAGATGGACTGGGTGGTGGCTCAACTTCGTCTCACTGTTATGTCATGAATGTGAACCACCTAGCCCCCCACTGAATCTCCCAGGGGAACTGGCCAGGCCTGCTGTCCCTGAGGGGACTGAAGGCTACAGAAGAACCGGGACCGTCTGAATGCCCCACGTCTCCTGTGGTCTGTGGTTGTCAGGTAGAGCATTCAGAGCAGCCGCGTCCTAGGCTCCCCTTTCCACATGCCTGTGGGTCTGCCATTTTGATGGGTATTTTTAACTTTCACTTGGATGAAACTTGTTCATCATTTTAAATAAAGCAACTGATTTGGAGTTGGGTTTTTACATTGTTTTGTTCTTGTTTCTTTTGATTCCTTCTCATCTGAAAGTTGATAGAATGTAAATTTGCACAATAGGACCTCTAACATACATACTGAAAGTCCCATGGTGTTCGAAAGCCAGTAGCCAAGAGATTAACCCCAATCCATGCTTCATAGTTGTCAGGCGTTTTTCATCAGCCACCACTAGTTTTCCTTTTTGCTCGCCCCCACTTAATGTTATGCGCTGCGCAGAAGTAAGTGTGCCCTGTTGCCGAAACCTGTCTGTCATAATGCGCTCATGAGGAAGCCTGCGGATGCACTTGGCTCCTCCATTTAAAAAGCAGCACTGCATCGAGTACCTTGGCTTACACCAGACACCCAGTCAGGAGCGGCAGGCCTCCACAAAGGTATTAAATGCATCCCAAGCAGACAATGGAACCCCGTTGTTTGTGCATGGAGCTTTGGCTGGCATGGCACCTGACAAACTTTCCTGCCCTGTGTTTATTTAAAATAACTAGAGTAGAGTTGGGAAGTGGTAAAGAAATAACGTTTTTAGTTACAGCATGTTGATCTCAAATACACTGTTCGGCAACGGAGACCCGGGAGGATCTGGAGAAACAGCACCAGACTTCTTTCCCTCATTCCACCCTCCCATAACACTCCAGAATTACGCAAAGGAAGTACTGAAGCAGCCTTGACTGAAAGCACTTGGGGCTGAATTCCCGAAACCCAGCTTCGGGGACAGGCCCGTTAGGGTGAGGCCTGCTGAAGGTTGCTGCGGCTCAGTCTAGAAAGGGCAGCCGCCAGCCAGGTCCTGGAAATGTCCTCTGTGAAAGTATGTGACCCCAAGCCTAAGACAGAAAGGCAGAAACTGACGTGTACAAAGTGGCTACAAGTAAGCGGGTGAAGAATGCTGTCCACTGTTTTTCAGGCAGTCCAGTGTCTCAGTTCCAGTGAGCCTTCCTGTCTTTACTTGGCCAACTGACGTTTCCAGCTGCTCAGGGCCAAAACGATGCCCTGAGATGCCCAACGATGACAATACTAGAAGGGCACCTGGGCAAGGAGTGTTTCAAACTGGTTTTCAGAAGGGGACCAAGCTCTAAGTGTCAGGCCTGCCCGGCCCGGGACGGATTGGCCTCCGGGGCCTCGGAGGCGCGTCCCAAGGGAGCAGGGCCCTGGTCCCTGGCAGGAGTCGGCCCCCGGCCGGAGGGCGTGGGGGCGGGGCGCGGGCGGGGCTCCTCCCCGGGGCGGGGCGCGGCGGCCTCCCTCGGGGTCCCGGCGGGCGGGCACTCGGGCGGCCGCGGCGCGATGGAGGCGCCGGCGGAGCTGCTGGCCGCGCTGCCCGCGCTGGCCACCGCTCTGGCGCTGCTGCTCGCCTGGCTGCTGGTGCGGCGCGGGGCGGTCGCAAGCCCGGAGCCCGCACGCCCCTCCGAGGCCAGAGGCGCCCCCGTGCCGCGCGCCCCGGAGCCGGCGGCCGCGCCCGAGGGCCCGGGGACCCCGGAGGGTCCGGAGGAGCCCAAGACCCCGGGGGCGCGCGCGGCGGCGCCGGCGGAGGCGGAGGAGCAGGCCGCCGCGGCGAGGCAGGTACGGCCCGGCCCCGGGCGCCCTCCCCACCCCGGGCGCGGCTCCCCGCGCCCACCCCCGCCGTTCCCCCAAGCCGAGCCGGGAACCGGGCCCGACCTCGGGCTGAGCTGCCCCCAGGGAGAGCAGAGCCGCGCCCGGCAGGAAAGGAGGGTCCCCGCGAGCAAACTCACCAGCCTCCCCCAGAAGTGTCGCCGAGTGACGTGTCTGCGGAGTTGTGTAGTTGGCGTTTTTTGCTGCCTTAGGTCGCCTCGGCCTCAGGTCCCAGCCCCCGGCACGGGTCACACCCACACCTCATCCCTCTGGCCCACGGGGTCTCAAATCCACGTGCATGTGACTTAATTCAAGACCTGCAATAATGAGAGGTGTCTTGATAGAAAATACTATTTAAAGAGGAAAAAAAGGAAAGCTGCCTTTTTAGGGCAATTTGAAATCCAGATTCTGGAGTCTGATGTCGCAAAGCCCCATTGGATAGGACTGAAAGAAAAGGCACCGGATTACTGCCATCATTTGTATAGTCCTTTTCAAACTGCATTCGGCTTTGGCACATGTCCCGTGGTAAGGCTGCAGCCCAGTGTGGCCTGTACCGAGTGAAGGAGTGGGATGAAGCCCTCCTATGGCGCGCTGAGCACCCCAAAACCGGCCCTCCTGCCTCTGGTGCCCATCAGCTGTGTCCAGACCATGCTGTCTCCTCCAGGATACCCAGAGAGGTGTCTGATAGCCTCTTGCACTCATCCAGCCAGCCTCATGCACTTTTTTCAATGCATCTCTTTAGAATAGAAACTTACTGGTCAGGGTGAAGCCCATGTTGCCAGGATATCAGTACTCTTGGCCCCTCCAGGCCAGCACTCAGAGGCCTGGGTCTGATGGGAATTCTCAGTCCTGAGCTCCTTTTCTTGGAGAGGGGATGGCCAGGACAGAAACCGTGAGCAGGCATCTTTGGGGCCCTGTCGGCATGTCTGTGCCCACTCTGAATTTTGCTGGACACAATGGTTTGCAGTAGAGGCTCCCTTGGGGGAGGGGAAGGCAGCGAGGCTGAGCAGAGGCATTTCTCTTTGCTGAGTAGTGGGCCAGACCCTCTGAGCAGGCGCTTTGCTTGACATGTGGGTGACTAATTGTGTCGTTGGAGTGGATTCTAACCAGGCTGAGGGAGGGCTATCGTAATCATCTGGGGAGGGCAGGACTGGTTTACTGGCAACTAGCGCTCTGCTCAGTGAGCCAGCCCCGGCGAGCTAACCTCGCTGGTGGTGATGGATATGCGCCGATGTTAGGTTTGCTCCCATATTCGGGAGTCCTGCCTTTGCTCACAGCCTCTTGGAGAGACGAGAGGTGTACGGGCTATTGTCAGGCCGCCGCATTGCTCTCAGCCAACGCTGCTCCTACAGTTCACACAGTGGCCCTTTATCACTCAGTGGCAGGTTCTAGACAGAAGTGTCAAATGCCCTTTAGTGACGCTCAGTCATATCTTGATCCTCTGGGTTACAGCACTTCTGAAAAAGCTGTCCACAGGCCTTTGGGCCCTCATGAGAATGCTCGCTGATGGAATGGATTTAGTGCGGTTGTTTAAACCACTGCCCTAGTCCAGTCTGCTTCTCTCTGGAAGCACGCGGGTCCTGTGACTGTGCCGGGGTTCTTCGAAGGGCCTGGGTGCCAGACACACTCAGGCTCCTGCAGCTGATGCCAGCTGCCAGAGAGGGGGACTGAGGTTTAGACGGGTGCCATCCTCCCTCTACGACACCCTCTCCTGAGCTAATCCACCCAATGCAAGGATGTCAGTTTCCTCACAGAAGGTCTTGTCCTTCCCTTTGGGGTTCAGGCCCAGCCCTTTCTGAGCTGGCAAGTCCTCCTCAACTCCTGCTGGCAAACAAGGTCATTGCTGAGCATAAGGCACATAAGGCCCTGGGTCTGGTGCTTGGGGGACCCAGACACCCACTCCCCTGCCTTCCCGGTGATGGGATCAGTCCTTGAAGAAGCTGCTAAGAAAGAAATTGTCTGGAAATGGACTTGGGCGTTTTCAAGAGCCGATCTCCATGTTTCTTCTGACTATCATAGTGCCTGAGCCTGGAGAGCAGGTGGGAAGGACCTGTGGGGAAAAGAACTCAGATGGGGGTTTGGGGAGCGGCGGGGGAGGCCCTGGGCCAGCTCCGTGCGCCTCACTAAGTGCCGGCCAGCAGGGGAGCGGAGGGAGGGTGGGGGAATCAGCCCCCAGAGAATGGCGCCAGCGCCCGTCCCCTCTCCCTTCCCCCTTCCTTTTCCATTAACTGAGGCCCTTCTAATCCAATCATCTTCCCTCCCTGCCCTGCCTGGGAGGCCTGGGGCAGCTGCTGCCTCCTGCTCACAAAGCTGGTGATTGAGAAGGGCCTTGCGCCCCAGGAAGCCGCCTCCTGCTGTGGCTGTGGGTCACTGGGAGGCATCCCTGAGGTGCTGGACATCAAAGTAGCGTGAAGGCCCTTGATGGGCTGAGACACTGGGAAGTGACTGGAGAGATGCTGGGAGAGGAGCCCCACCAGGGCAGGGGGGCCGAGCAGAAGGCAGAGTTCTATTATTAGGACCTCTTTCATTCCTCTTAGGCATCTGTGTGGGGGTGGGTGGGAGGAAGCATGACAGACGTGCCCCCCCCCCCTCACAAAGAGTGATGGCAAACTGCACAACAAGAGCTGGTCTGCACAACAAGAGCTGGTCTCTGTGGAGGCCAGGTAACAGTTTTAGGTGCTGACGTGTGGGGTGTGATTTTAGGATTACCAAGCTTCTGACCTAATGAAGGCGGGGATTCCAGCAAGACTATATTGTAGGATTCCCAAACAGTGGTCGCTGGACGAAGGGTCAAGGGTCATTTGAATAGCACTAGAGCCGAGTCGCTTAGTCTGTGCCAGAATTTAGACATCTTGGCACTCGGGTTCCAGCTCTGCCCACACACTGAATGGGGACTTCCCATAAGGCAGCTGGCGAATGTCACCAAACACAACAGACTCTCCCAGATTGAAGGCGAATGAAGAGACTAAACACAGTGGCTGATCCAGGTTGGAGTCTGGATTGGGGTGGGGGCAGGGCACTATAAAGACATTTTGGAGATAATTGAGGTCTGTTTCAAATGAATGTTTTATTGGATCATTTTATCTCAATGCTTGATTTCTTGTGCATGATGCTGGCTTTGTGGTTACGTAGAAAACTGTCCTTGTCCTTGGGAAAACTGCATGCTCGAACATTTAGGGATGGCATATGACTCAAATAGCTACACACCCACAGTGTAGGTGTCTGTGTAGAGAGTGAAAGCAAAGCTGGCACAATGTTAACGACTGGTGAATCTAGGTAAAGGATATTAAGGTTCATTGTATTCTTCTTCCAACTTTTATGTAGGTTTGGAATGTTTCAATATATAATATTGGAAGAAAGAACCCAGTGGGGAATTTCTCAGGAAAGGTCTTAGTTTTTAAACCCTGCGGTGGTGCTGGTCTGATTAGGCGACACAGCCTGATCCGTCTGTCGTGGCTGCGCAGCTGCGCTGTGGCCTTTCGGAAGTCCTCCTGCCGTTGGGTCCATCTTGTCCCTCCCCTCCCCATCCTTGTCACCACAGACGTGCACCCCCAGAGGCCACAGAGCCCGTCCGCAGGCTTCCCAGAATGACCAGGGAGCAGGCGAATTCCCCCTCCGATCTTCCATCCTGACCACCATGATATCATGGCCCCACTTTCTGTTCTCTCAACACAGGCGGGGAAGCCAGCTGCTGGAGGGCCAGGTAGATACTTGGCAGGTGTTCATATCACTTCGGAATCTTGTCTTAGTCAGTCGGGCTGCTGTAACAAATACCACAGATGGGGTGACCTAAATAGCAGACATTTATTTCTCACGGTTCCAGAGGCTGGGCAGTCCAAGGTCAAAGTGCCAGCCCATCTGGTTCCTGGTGAGAGCCCGCTGCCCGGCTGTCAGACCACTGCCTCCTTGCTGTGTCCTCCTCACTTGGCAGAGGGAGCGCTCTGTCCCTGCCTCTCCCTATAAGGACACTAATCCCATCATGCGGAACCACCTTCCTGACCCCATCTAACTCTAATCATCTCCCAAAGGCTCCCCTTTGGGATTAGGGCTTCAACATATGAATTGTGGGGATGGAGGTGGGCGGACACAAACATTCACCCTATAACAGAGCTAGGGATTTGCTGGGGAGGGGGGACTGGAAATACTCCAAATACCCATTAATTAGGACACTGCAGTAATTAGCAAATTGGCAGAAATAAGAAAGGAAAAGCACAGAACACAAAACAGTCATGGTGTGTTCGAAGTAATTACAATGATGAACCTCAGTGAAACGGAAGATGATGCAGAAGGCTGTTAACAGAACCCAGTGTTCAGCAGTGCAAAAGGAGGGTATTCTTTGTAAAGTCATTTAAGCACATAATTTCTTTTCATGTGAGAAAGAAGTCTGGGGGCTTTCCTAACAGCTAAACGCTTGTTCTGTCTTTTAGAGATAAAGAATCTTGTTTGCACACAGAAAATTTAGCTGCCAGTTAGAATTTTCTATTTGGTGGGAAGTAATACATTTTTAAAGAACATATCTTAAGAAAAAAGCTGCCTGGCTTTGGAGAGTTAGAAATAAAAGCATCTTCACTTTGAGACAGTTTCTTTTTTGTAACCCTGCTCCTTCTCAGACAATCAGCCCCAACCATGGTGTAGGAGGGGCGAGACCAACTTAGACCCTTGGTGGGCATGCTTCCTGATAAATGCCAAATCCCTGGCGGCCAGAGCATTTCTGGAATAACCTGAGTCTGCCCACACTCAGCTCGCCACTGTTAAGGACAGATGAATGGAACCGGATTGTTCAGTGGAGGTCAGAAACTTCCTATCAGGGCTCCATACATGCAGGCAGCGCCTTGGCTGGCCTGCCTGCTGCTTGGCCAGAACTGGAAAGAAAGCATTCATTCCCTCCCTCCTGCCGGGAGCTAGAAGCATCCGTCGTTTTTCTTCACAGTGGCTGAAGAATGGCTAATGAGATTAAATGCTTCCAGAGGAAACCCAGTGTAAGAATCCAAGGAACTTGTTTATCCAATACTTAAGCCTCTGAATAGCCCAAGACTTGAAGTCACTTCACCTTTGGGCCTCAGTTTCTCCATGTCAAAATGAAGGATTGGAGCTGAGATGTTCTCCATCATCTCTCAGAGTTCTTGTCCGTGATTGGCTGCTTCCCAGTCATTAGCTCCTGCTTCGTAGCCTGGAGTGCATGTGTGTTTAGTATTTTCAGGTAAGAACCCCTTGCACACAGGGCCAACGTGCTTGCCAGCCTGAGCTCTGCATGAGACAACCTGGCATGTTCTCAGCAAGGCCCCAATTCTGTGACCTTGGTGTCAGTACTGTTTCTCCTGGCCACATTCTTGTTTGCTGAGGACTCCAAGTCTGAGCCCCATCTCGAAACAGGACATACCTCCCCTCCGTGGCATCCTGTGAAGACCAAGAAACCTTATTCCAGAGTCAAATCGTTCTTACCTTTATTTTTTCATGAAACCTAAAACTGGTTTCTCTTCCTGTGGTTGAGGCCTCCTCAGAATATTTTCAACATGGGCTGCCTGTCTCCTGTTCTATCCTTGCAGCGGGCCATGGTCAGAATTCTTCAGCCTGATTGTCCCCAAAACGATGATTTCCTTTTCTCGGGCCCTCTTGGATCTGATCCTGTCCGTCCCTTGGTTTTCTACCCTGTGCTCAACCTTCTCTAGCTCATAACGTAGAGATTCGAATTTGGCCCGGTGCTCACTGGTGAGGGTCGGCTAGAGTAGGATTTGCTGCCCCAGGGTGTTGTTTATGAAGCTTTTAATGTCCTCTAAATCCTCTTTGTAGGAACACTGCCAAAAGCTGTTAATCTGATAGGATTGAATCTGGCATGCTCGTCATCTGAGAGAGAGAGAGTTTAGGGCCTGTGGATGTGCCCTGGGTTGGGATATAACGTCAGAGGCAGGATGGTCTTTTAGTTTGGGTGTTGGACCACGCGGCCCTGGGGTGCTGTGCAGCTCGGAACCTGAACACCAAGTCTCAGCCTCTCTCCCTCTGCCCATCCCTGCTTCTTGAGTTAGAGGCTTACGCAGGCTTCTCCCCTTGCTCTTTGTCCCCACTAGAAAAGCTCAGCCTGTAATATCAAGTGCAGGGCGACTTCTGGGCCTGGACCACCACTGCAGCCTTCCGGAACACACGGGCCACCCTCATCCTCCTGATCAGTGGTGGGTGATGCCCACATTTCTGCACCCAGCCCAGCCTGCTCCGAGCTCCACAATCCCATAGGCTGGCCACCCACTTGACATTTCCCCAGGGTTGCCCAATGGGCACCCCGGGCCAACATGTCTGCTCAGAGCTCTTGATTTCTGTCTGCCCGGCGCGCCCTCTGCCCGCCTCCCGCCCACAGTGTTCCGCATCCCCTCGCTCAGGCCCGGCACGACTCCCTCAGCTGCTCAGGCCCACAGCCCAGGAGGCATCCTGGGCTCCTCCTTTCCCTCCCCTGCCCAGGACGACTCCATCCGCAAGTCCTGTCACCTCTGTCCCCAGGGGACCCCCTGGCTTCAGGCACTTTTCTTCGTCTTTCTGACTACTACTCCAGCCCACGACTCATCTGGGCTGTTCAGTAGCCTGCTAACCCGTCTCCCTGCTTCCAGTCAGCCCCAACCCATGCCACAGCCAGCCACCAGCATTCTCTTATAACTCAGAAATCACATCTCATATTCTCCTGCTTAGAGCCCTCCAGTGGTGTCCACTGCACGCAGAATAAATTCCCAGCTCTCAGCCCAGCCCCTAAGGCCCAGCAGGACCCTGCCTGCCCTGTCTCTCTCCTACTATCCCCTGCCCCCTCCACTGCAGCCACAGAGGCCTTTCCGGTGCTCAGGCACACCAGGCCTACCCCACGTCTGGACCCTGGTGTTCGCTCTGCACTCTGCCTGGCAGACCATCCCGGGCCTAGATCTTCACACGACTGCTCCCCCTCACCTTCCAAGTGTCTGCGTCCCTGACCACCTTAGTGGACGTAACCTCACCCCCAGCAACTACTGTATCTGGCTTTCCTCACATCACTGGCACTCAGTACTTCTGAGGTCATCTTTTATTTTAGGGGTACAGTGGCATGTCAGCTCATGAGAACAGGGTCCCCGCCTGCTGCATTTCACAGTCACATCCCCAGCTTATAAAACAGGCTGGTGCACAGTGACACTCAATGAGTCCTTGTTGAATGAATGAGCTACAACAATAACTGAAGGGAAGGAAGGAAAACAGTATTGTACTTCTTTTTCCTGCCCAAGGTGGGGGCCACCCCCTCGTAGGCCTGTCCTGGGCAGCTGGCAAGGGTCTTACTTGTCTTCAGGCCCCAGGCCTCTGCCCGGCACCTTACATGTAACCTTCGAGCTCTAGAGCTGTGCGTTATGCCCCCCAAAAGACAGACTGCTGTGTATGTGGGAGTAAGCCCCCGAGGCTAGACGTGTGCGCACAGGACTGGATACCTGGCAATTCAGCAAAGGTTTTATCAACTAGAATTTGTATTGGGTCAAAGCCACACTAGACCTGTGGTTTTCTAATGTTTTTAAAGCCCGGCTTCCTGTTTTTCTCTCTGATCTTGGAAGGCCAGGCAGAAGCACATGTGCCCTTGATGGGGGTCTTGGCCCCTCCACTTCAACTCTTCCAACTTGTAGCTGCCCCTGCAGTAGGCCCGCCGAGCTCCAGGGCCCTGCCCACTGAGGGAAGGATAAACACGGAGCTAAGGCTGGCCAAGCCAGACCCTGGGTTCTTGGAGGACCCTACCCAGACAGAGGAAGGAAGTGGACCGGGAAGGACAGATTATTGCTAGAGGCCAAGATCTCCAGGACAGCCGTAGGTTCCCGCTTGCCCTCCACCCCATGGCCGTGCAGCGGGCGGGGGGGGGGCACCTCCCAGTGAGGCGTGAGGAAATCTGGCAGGAGGAGAGCTTTGAAAGCCAGGGACTCTTTGAATTGAACATGACAACCATCATTATGGGGTTTGAGCAGGAAAAAAGCATCATTAAGTCAGTACCTCCTGGTGTTCTCAGAGCAGATCAGGTAAGTTGGAGGAGAGCAGGGTCCGGGGCAGGACGCCGTAAGACAGCCCTGAGTGAGTGGCAGGGGCAGGGGGAACCAGAGCAGGAGGCCCAGAGACCTTTCAAAGGCAGGGCAGAGTTGAGAAGAAGAATGGAAAGAAGCGTCAGGCTTGAATCCACACTCCTTGGCCAGGAGGAAATGGCAAAGGTGCTGTGACCACAGAGAAAACTGGACGAGTGGAGTGGGGGCCAGTCTAGAAGAAGACTTAAGTTCCTTGTTAACACAGCTGCAAATATGGCTTTAGAGAGCTGGCCTGAGTGTCCTCTGCCTAGAGCCGTCATTTGGAGGCGTTCGGTGGCTGAGCTGTTTTGATGGTGCGCGTGTGGAGAACCAGCCAGACCGTGACCTCTCCCAGCCCTAGGCTCCCGGAGCTGGCGCCACTCTGCTTTCTCCACTCACCCCAGGCAGCCGATGCTCTCCTCTGAATGCAAAAGACAACAGCCTAATGGAATGAAAGATGAATTGCCTAATGGAATCCTTCTGGTAGGAGGGAAAGCACTCTCAGGCCCGCTCGCATCTGCTTTGGGAAGCGGGAGGCCACCCCTGCCCCTTGTCCCATCTCTGTGCCCATCTCAGAAACCTGCAGAGCTCGTGTGATTGACTGGGTCTGAGCCAGGCTGTGGAGAGCTGCCTGGGGAGTCAGGCAGACCCCTTGACAGCTTCCTGTTACCTTGGTCCGTAGAGGGAGGAGGCACAGGGTGAGTCCCAGAGACTCACTTGCAAAGCAGGGGCGGAGTTGAGGAGCCAGAAAGGAAAGGAGGCATCAGGCTTGAATTCGCATCCAAGGTGAGGCCTCCCTCTCCCTGTCCAGTGGAGCCGGGGCCCTCCAAACTCATTAACCAGGGGGCTTGGGGCAGTCGCAGCAGACTCAGGACTCAGATCTGGTGGCTGGTCACAGGGTCCCAACAGATCCTGTTTGCAGGACACCAGGGCAGAACCATTTCCTCAGGTAGACAGACAGGCAGATCTGTCTCTAAGTCTGTCTGTCTCTCCCTGTCTCTCCCTCCTTCCCTGCCTCTGCTCTACATCAGTGTTGTGCATCAGGCCTAGATCAGCCAGGGCGGCCATAAATGGCAATATGCTGCCTGCAGAGTGTGCGTTCACCTCTCTGTGGCTCCGAGGTGCCTCCTTCTGGGTCCCTCCATGCCCCCCAGCTGATCACCTGTCCCCTCCACCATTCCAACCCGCTTGGCCGCTGTGCTTTGTCTCTCCCCACTGTCAACCCTCCACTGGAGGAAAAGGCTGAATTAGAAAAGTGCCCAGACACGTGAACTTAAAACTTGGTCTCTACCCAGGTAGAATGCTGAGAGGCTAGTCAGTGAGGTGGCAGGGTTGGGTCTCAGCCCAGGCCTGCTTTAGGGCCCAGCCAGGATGACGCCAGGCTCTCGGAGGGTGTTACCAATTCACAGTTTTCATGAAACTGATCGACTTTCATTAACGTGTAGTGTATTAGTGTCCTGGGGCTGCCGTAACAAAGGACCACAGACGGCATGGCTGAAACAACTGGCATGATTTCCAGAACCCTGAAACCGAGGTGCCTTCAGGTTTGGGTTTTTTGAGGCCTGTCTCCCTGGCTTGCACACACCACCTTCTCACTGTGTCCTCACACACTCTCTCCTCTGTGCACGTGCATCCCTGCTCTCTGCCCAAATTTCCTCTTATAAGGACACCAGTCAGATGGGGTTGGGGCCCACCCCAACAGCCTCATTTTAACTTAACCTAAGGGCCCTGTCCCCAAATACAGTCACAGTCTGAGGTACTATGGGTCAGGACCTCATCACAGACATTTGGGAGGAACACAACCACCATCATAGCACATGGGTGCCATGCAACACTCTGAGGACCCAGGGCATGGAGGAGAAACGGGCAGGGATGGCCTTTGGGGACGTCTGCAGTCAGCGCTCCGAGCAGCCGGCAGGGTCACACAACCTCCAGGCGTGACTGTGAGGCACAGCTGCCCTGGCTGCCCGCAGGGGAGGGAGCCCAGGCGGGACTCGGACCTCGACACCCTCAAGGGATTGCCTTTGGCCAGCAACAGCCAGCCCTCGGCTGGTTCACTCAGCAAACACAGGGCCAGATTGTGTCGGCCTCTAAGCTCAGGCCCTTAGGTCTCACTGGAGCTCGGAGCCCCTCCTGCCCCTCACCCATCCCCAGTGCATTCCCACATACCGCTCCAAAGTGCAGCTCTCACCCTGTTTCTCCTGGAGCCCCTGTTGCCTTATCCTGTTTAAGACCCCTGTTGGCCAGGCCCTGCATCCTGACCACTCCCCTCCCTGCAGTCACCCCACATAACAACGAATTTGTGGGAAAGACACATGTGCCGAGCCTGAAAAGCCCATCTCAGACCACCTCAGGATTCTTGCCCTCTGAGGCCTCCCCTGTGACCGTCGGGCTCAGCAGAGCACCTCTCCTTGAGGCCCCACGTACCATGTTGCTTAAATGCATAATGCGTTCCTGAAAACATACCGGCAAACGGCCTGTGTCGGGGCAGAGCTAAAGCTGGGAGGTGTAAGAAGGTACAAAGGTGCAGTCCTCGGTGACAGCTCTGCCGGAGAGAGGCTTGGCGGGAGCAGAGCTGGCGTCTGCATGGTCTCCCTCAGCCCCTCCTTCACCACTGAGGCTACAGAGCCAACATGTCCTGAGCGACGGCACCTTCACCTCTGTCACGTAGTTCCTGAAACCTGCCCTTCGTATCAGTATCAGCACTTCTGTTTTCTGCTGTGAACACAGTCTGTATAAAATAGGGCAAGTGCAATAAACAGAGGTGCTGTCCTTTTTTTTTTTTTTAGTAATGGAATCCTTTCCATTGTTATGATGTTATGGATAAGCCCACTGAGTAACCCAGATACCCACGGGGCCCTGGGCCACCTCCCTGGAGCAGTTTGAAAACAACTCCATCACTGTTCCCTCCCTCCCCCCAAACTGTGCAGCTGGAATTGGACACGGGCGACGACCTCCCAGGAGAACCTGAGGTGTCCTGGCCTTGAAAGTGGGGTGTGAGTGGACAGTGACAGTGGTCAGGGCTCCCTGGCTGGTGGTGGCAGAATCTCTGCTCGGATCCGCTTTTGCAGAACCCAGGCTTGAGTCTCTCACGGGGGAGGCCGGGGTGGAACCGCCTCCAGGGCACAGCCAGAGGCCTCTCCAGGAAGGCTCACAGCTCCGGGACCAGAGGTCCTTTGTCCCCAAGCAGAAGTTGGGCCCCCGGGTCACATCCACATCCTAGGGAAGCACTGCAGTACAGAGGGGTGGGGGTCTCCATGGGACCACAGGCCTCAAGGGGTACCTCCTGAAAGAGGGGGTTTCTGTGCAGACAGAAAACAGCAAGTGGTCAATTCATCAGTGTTTTCCAAACTCCGTGATGTCTCACAATAAAAAGTCTATTTTAAATGGCATCCCCATGTATAAAGTCACAGAACTGCACCAGCATTTTTCAGGTTGGTATCTATCTCTACCACACATACCATTTATCTTTAATTCTGGGAGACAGGATGCCGCCAAAGTCTTAGTGAAGTTTTAAGTTTTAGTAATTTAAGTGTAAATGCTACAGACCTACAAAACACATCAGATAAATATTTGCTTATTTAAATTCCTTTTGTATTTAGTTTCCTGGTGTTTGAATGCTAAGTTTTCTGTTCTGATTCTTCGCGTGTGCCAGAATGCGGAGGGGTGGGCAGCTAGACGTCCTCTCCCGCAAGTACCTCAGGGACCTGGTCTGTCCCCCTTGAGGTCATGTCCAAACTGTCACGTGTGCATCAAAGCCTCGGAAGATCGAAAGGCTGGAATCACAAAGCCAACCTCTTCTGTCACCGACCATCTAATTAGCCTGTGACCATTTTTTCAATTTGAAAATCAACCACAGCATCGGTCGTGCATCACACAGTGTTGTTATACGCATCTGAATAAGAAACATCAATACATTTGAAAACGTAAATATCCTTTCTAATGTCATTTTGGGGGTACATTTGTAGCACTTGTGCTTCCAAAATTGTTAAAGCTTAAAGTCACACTAAGCTTGGGCTGCAGTTTTTAAAATATCAGTAGCGACCTTTAAATCGCTTTCATAGCCCACCCACGGGTGACCCGCCACAGTTTAAAAAGCACCACACTTCAAAAGTCAAGTGCAAAATCCAAACATAGACCAGCCTCTCCCCAGGAGGGTGTTGGCAGGTCACCCATCACCATGTCCCATTGGGATGACGGTGGCCCTTTGGGGTGAGGGGGCTGCCTTGGCTTTGGAATTTCTCACTCTAGGTGGCAGTGAGTTGTGTCTGTGTCTTCCCTGCTGGACCACGAGCTGCTGAAGGAATGGACTGTCTTTGTTTTCTTGTATCTTTGGGTCCCTCACACATCACAGGAAAATCAATCTCTTCTCTTGTCTCAATATAGGGTTTACAGCCGGGGTCCAGTCCTGAATAGGTTAATGGCTGTTTGTCTTTTTCTTTTTTCCTCTTTCTGTTTTTAAAATAAAGAAAAAAGCACAGCTCCTGTCTATCACAGTTCAGAGACCCCTGTGTGGCATTTTTAAAATATGCCAAGAGTAATTCATGTAGATTTTTAGAAAATCCAAATTATACTGAAATATGTAAGATGAATAGAAAAGTCTGTCCCAATCCCTGCATTTCTCCCCAAAAAGCAGTCACTGTTAACAGTGTCTTGTGTGTCCTTCCAGAAACCCTTCCTTCTGCATTTATGAGCATATGTGTGCACTTCCATCTTAACATTCACACCAGGGTGGTTGCTCTGCTCCAACTGTTTTGCTTTTTCCTCTTGGTAATTTTTCCTGAAATACTTTTCACAAATACCTACGATTGCCTCCTTTTTCATGCAGTGTTGCTATAATGTATTTAACCCGTTAATATTTTGGTGAACATATTAAGCACATATATTTGACTGTAATATATTTAACTTTATGGATACACATTCAGCTGTTTCCAGTTTTATCTTGTTTTATGCTGCTCACAAACCAGAGTCGCTGTATAAAAACCCAGATAGATGGTTTTCCAGTGCTGGGCAGGTCCCTCGAAGCGGATTTGCTGAGTCAATGGGGTGTCTCCTTTGCCTGCCCGCTCAGGAGGCCTGCGTACCCCCTGCAGCCACAAAGATGCTTTGCTGTGCAAAATTTGGGAGACGTCTGGTCAGGTGCTGCCCAGCACTCATGGTAGCATCACTCACATTTAGACGTGCTCCGCTTGATGTAAACTGCTGAGGGGAGAACACCCAGCTCCTGTCTCCCGCCCAGCTCTCCTGGCTGCATTTTGTGTGGCCCAGAAAGTCACAACAAGAAACTCGAGGCCCTTTGGGGCTTGCCACCTATGTCGGGCTATTGGGCTTGGGCAAACTTTGCTCTCAGCTTTGTGGGCTGTTCTGTTAGGGGCTTGCCTGCCACCACTTGGTGCTCCTGCCTAGGCTGCAAGCTCTGGTTAGGGCCTTGCGAGGCGGGGTCCTAACGCCGGGGCCTGGGTCTGTGGTGGGGCAGCTCAAGGAGGGCGTCTCCTCTGCCCACCGGGCTTCCCAGTCCGGTCCTGCTCCTTGAGCCCCGCGTCTCTGCACTACAGGGCCCCTCCAGTCCCTCACAGTGGAGGAGGGCACATCCCACTCATACTCCAAATTCCTGAGAGCTGACGTCCTCCTTCTGTCCGCCCAGGCCCTGCGGGATGCTCCTTCAGGCTTCTGTTTACTGTGTCTGTGCCGGGGAGGGAACTGGGGCCAAAGAAGGTAGAGCTCCAGTTTTGGGTCAGTGGACGCTGAAGTGGCTAGGGACAGAAAGGACGTCAGAGGGAGCAGAGATGAAGCCTGGGCCCACACGTGTGGGTTCTCTGTGGTACCACCCAGGCCTCAGGCAGCCGCACGGTCCTGGGGGCGGTGGAGGGGCGGGCAGGTCGCTCATCAGGCCAGCATGCTAAGGCTCTGACAGCCCCCACCAGGGATTGAAGAAGGGACTGGGGTGCAAGGGTCAAAGCCCAGCCCTACAGTCTCCCCGCATCGTCGGCCAACCGTTTCCTCCTGCCTGACTGGCCCCACACGGGTCCTCCCAGCCACATGCAAGGGGCGTGCACTGAGCGTGGTCAGGCTGGCCCTGGGTGGCCCCATCCCTCCCGGACATCCTGCCCACGGCTGCCCCATCTCCCAAGGTGGCCATCGGCTGCCAGTCCCCCACTCGCTGTGGCTGGTGCATCTCCTGTGAGTGGGCCCCATGGTCAGGCCGCTTTTCCTATGGGGGTGACCCGGGAATGTGGCATCTAACTCCCGGCTGGGTTCTGACCCCTCTCCTTGTCTTGCAGGAAGAGGAGCAGGGTGGCGAGGAGGGCCCCCCCCGAGACAGAGCCTAAGGAAGAAGACGGTGAGTGGGACACAGCCCCAGGCCACACACTACTGCCCCCCACTGGCCTCGGAGGCTGGGCTGTGCCTAAGTCCCTTGGGCCGCCCCAGCCAAGGATTTGAGTGGCAGGATGAGGGGAACGCATGGAGTGGGAGAGGCCAGGGGTCATCCAGGCCAGAGTGCACGCCCTCTGAGCCCTCGCCCTCCTCACCCACCACCCTGCCCACCTCCCGTGCTCTGCGGTCCTTCGCTTTTCCTCTACAGGCTGTGAGTCGTCTCCACATGCAGTGGGGCATCTTGTGAATAATAAACCAAGCACCCTGCCTTCTATTTCCTGTTGCCTCCTAACACCCCTCTCTGCTGCCTCATGCATTTCATGTTTCCTTCCAAATGGCTCTGACCTATTTTATGGAGACTAAAGCCGCTCACAGATCTGCTGCCCAAGCTTTCTGCAGAAAAAAAGGCCCCAGAAGAGGAAACGCCTGATTTCTGAGCCACTGTGGCTAACCAGCCAGACCTCCCCGGCCGTCAGGTCCCAGGTGGCCAGGAGAAGAGCAAGGCAGTACCAGGAGCTGAGGAGACTGGCCGATTTGAACTTGATGAGGGAAGGTGCCCTGGGCCTGTGGGGGCCGTCACCCCAGACGGAGACAGAACCAAACATGGGCTGGGGCCTCTGCCGGCTCTGCCATGTTTTATTTCCTTAAAAAAAAAAAAAAGCTGAAGCAAAAAAGGGCAAAATGCCAACATTTGTTAAATCTAGATGGCAAATATAGGACTTTCTATGTGGTGTACTTCTGTGTTTGAGATACTTCATAATTTTTTAAAAAGCAAGCCTGCTGCTGTGACTTTAAGCTGACTGCTGGCAGAAGCCCTGGAAAGCGCTGCAGGACTGCAGTGACCAGGACTGGCCAGGGGGCAGGGCAGGGATAGGGGCCCCAAGCTCCCCCCGACCAGGTCCCAGGACTGCGGGTTTCAATCGGTGCCTCCCCAGAAGGGAGAAGGGCAGCGGCTGCAGGGGCAGCAGGGGCGGGGCGTCCTTGCCCGGGAGGACTCTCCCTCTCCAAGCGGTCGGTCCTTCCATCATCTGTCCTGGGGTCGGTCCCTGCCCCACAGCCCCCAAGGCAGCTGCAGGGATGTCGGTCAGGATCCTATCAGCGACTTGGGGATGGAGAAGGGAGAAAGAACTCAAGGCCAAGGGAGGCCCCTGGGCCAGGACAGAGGGACGCAGACTGCTGTCCTGACATGGCTGTGGCTGTCAGGCACAGCCCCACCACCAGCCATGTGGGCTGTCCCTGGGCCCCCCCTCCTTACCTGACGGTGGCCCTGGACAGCTGCCACCGCCCAGCAGCCTCCTGCCAGCTCTGACAGCTCAGAGGGAGGAGAGGTTTATGGCCCCAGCTGTCAGAAGAAAACAGGCCGGGTGCCCCAGCTCCTCTGCAGTGAGCAGCTCAGCCCCCGAGGCTAATTGATTAGTGTTGCTAGGATGCCTGCTGGCAACTTGGTGGAGCCTCAGAAGACTGGAGAGGAATCCCCGGTCTGGCAAAACTGGGCCACTGTGCCTCACTAGGTTGCCAGGTGTGATTAAGCGGAAGCCTTTTCAAGTCGTCTGTGCTCTCTGGCTGGGAAAACCATAGACCAATCAGACCTTCCCCACAAACCGAAACGTTGAGTAGTTGGCAGCATTTTTTATGTTTTATTTCTCTAAAACCTCACACACAGTGACCTTGATGTTGACCTTCTTTGTTGAGGTCCTGAAGTGAGCCGTGGTGGTGGGCCTTTCTGAGACAGCAACTCCGCAGGGTCACACCCACGGCAGGCTTTTCAGGGCCTTCCTGATAACCAGAGACGCAGGCCCCTCCATCACGCCACCGAATTACTCAGCACAGGTCCCAGATCGCCAGACATGGGCAGTCCAAGCCCTGTGCTGCTACAAGCTCCTGACTGTGCAGGCCGAGAAGGAATGCCGCTTTCCAGAGCTCAGCCTGGAGGAAAGGGCCGGCTAAGGGCAGCTGGGGTGGGAGGGCTGGGTTCGCCCTGACTCTGCGCCAAGTCTTGTCCCACAGGGAGGAGGAACCAAGGCCTCCCACCTCCGCCTGTCCGCTTGCTGTCTGCCACCCGGGTTCACTGGCCTTTCTGCGCCAGATCTGTCTCCCCAGACACCGCAGGGCTTGCCCCCTCTCAACTAATGGTGACACTGCCTCCCCTAATGTAAAGGCCTCCCTGGCACCCCACCCCCATTTAAACCTCCAAGCACCCCCCTCCCAACCTGCCTCTCCCGCTGCTGTCCTTTTCTGCGCAGCAGCCGGGACTGACAGCAAACTGCTTTAAGTACTCATCTTTGCCATGTGTTTTATTCACTGCTAGGTCCTCGCCTAGCATAGCGCTCACTAAATATTTGCAGAATGCATGAATAACAAGTGAATCCTTGTTCAAGTCTGGTTACTGCTCCCTGAGGCGAGGTTTCAGCCCCTGGGCAGCTGGCAGGGGTGAGAGGGCTGCTGAAAGCTGTGCCCTGGGAGCCGGCCAGCGTTCTCCAGAGCCAGGTTTCAGTGAGAGTGAACACTACCCCCACCACATGACATTTGGTTCTCCGCTCTAACGGGTGTGGGAATTCTCTGAATTTGCATCCAGAACCCTTCCTTTAGTCCAGAGAGAAGCCGGATCTGAGACGGAGACCTTTTCCTCCCCTTGAGCCCACATCGGCCTGTCTGATGGCAGGATGTGCAGGTGTTAGGTGTTAACATTCTGACGGAGTGACAGAAAGGTACCCTTTCAGAACAGAACTGAAAAAGAATACATCCCCACAAGAGGGACATTCGCTAGCCTCCCCATTTCCCTTACTCAATTCTCTCTGCGTTAATGGAAGGCAGAGATGAGCCATTCAGCCTCCAGTCCCAGGGCGGGCCGGTGCCCATCTATGCCTGCTGGCTGAAGGACCAGTTAAGGGCACTGCTTCCTAACGGAGCTCTCTCCTCCTGGTCACTCTGTGGGGGATGCTCTGGGGTCTCCGTTCTCTCTGCCCTTGCAGCCCTCACCTGTGTGTGCGTGCTTCACTCCATGTCACACATCCCTGCTTTCTTCTGCCCAGACCTCTAGTGCGGCCCCATCAGGCCTCTAGGCACCCGTTTGTTGTGCAGAAGCAGCTGTGGGGTCTGCTCTCAGGGACTGGCAAATTTGGTATACCCGCTCAGTAATATGTGCTGACGCCTGATTTTAAAATGCTGTGAAAAATCTCCCATCACCCCTGTGTCCTATTGTGGGTTCACATTTTTTCAGATTTCCAATAACAGGCAGAGGGGCGGCGCATGGTGGGCCTGGCCACCGTGATCCCCCTGGACTGCCAGGGGGGCATCCCCAAGCCCAGGAGATGGGAGGACCTCAGCAGGAGGGCCAGGGGCCCCTAGGCCACCCTCCAAAGACCTGGGACCTGAGAAGAGGCAGGAGTCCAGCACCCTGGCACAGCCTGCTTCCCAGAGCTCAGCTCCCTCCATCGGTCTGTCTCTAGCACAGCACTAACGGTGGGCAGGTGGGGGCTTCAAAAATGAGGGAGTCTCGCAGACCAAGGCTCGGTGACAGCCTTTGCTAGAGGCGGGCACACAGCTCTGCAGACGCTCACCCCAGCCCTGGGAGGGAGCCGTCCTTCGGGGGGCAGAGCCTTACTGTACGGGGCAGGGGCTGTTTCTCTGCAGCTGTCTCATTGCGGTCCATGTATCCTGATTCGAGTCCCTAGTTGTGGATTTCATGGGAAGGGTGCGGGAGGAGGACGGTCAGTGCAGGAGGGACAAGAAGATGTGAGTGTCCCACCCTCTCTGAGGCATGGCAAGTGCCGGCGCCCACGCTGGGGGCATACATGGGGCCCTCTGCCCCGCATGGAAAGGCGGGGCGGCCCTTTGACTGAGATGGTTTTTTAGGTAACAAAGGGAAAGGGGACTCTGAATTTGTGGGAGGGGCCCAGCACCCAAACCTCTACACCAGCTCTTCCCGCCCCCTCTCTGCAGGAGGAGAGGCATTCTCCTTTAAATACAGCCCTGGGGAGCTGCGGGGGAGCCAGTACAAGAAGATGATGACCAAAGAGGAGCTGGAGGAAGAACAGAGGTAGGCCGCACCTCCCCGGGGCGCCGTCGGCTTCCTGTGCAAGGCTGCAGCCAGCTGCTCGTACCCCTTCCCCGGAGCTGCAGGCTGTGCCCTGGCCCACTACTCCGTTTGCACTGTCAGGGTTCTTCGCTCTCCTGCAGTACTCAGCCAGGCTCCGTTTCCCCTGGAGACAGTCCCCTTGGGACCCTCGAGAGGAACGTGGCGTGGGCAGGGACAGCCAAGCCCATTCCTGGCACCCTCCCCTCTCCCTCCACTGGAAAGGAAAAATCGAAATGCTAGGGAAGGGCCTGGAAGAGATCCAGCCGTTCACTTACACGGAGAGTCCACGACAAAAGCCATCGATCACTTTGGGGCCCAGCGAGATTTTCTGTGCTCATCGGTCAGGCAGCCTCCCTCCACCCTCCCAACCCAGTGCCTGAAGGCATTTTTATCCCTTTTGCTCAATAGAGCTCTGTCTGGGGCGGCTGCAACTGGGCTGCGCGCCCTCATACTTAGAATTGGGCTATGGCCTCACCCAGTCGACACCCGCCGTGCCCCCATGGGCTTCCCTCTGCACTTCCTGCCCACTCCATCCCACCGGGGTGGCTCAGGAGCGCCCCGAGGCAGCGGGACAGCCAGGGAAGGCCACAGGACAGGAGCCATGCTCTGACCCTGAGCCCAGCAGACCCTGAGCACACATAGGCCGGCCTGTAGCCTGGAGTCCTTTGGTTCAAGCCCAGGTTGAAATGGGAGCCCTGCCGGGCCAGAGGCGCTTGTAGTAATCACCCCCAACTCATACACAAGCTGGTTCTGGGGTCTAGAGGGAGGGAGGGCTTATTATTCTGGAATGCAGAACTCTCCCACCCTTACCAAGCCACCTGATATCCCCCAAAAGTCAGACGCCACTCTGTGCATGAGAACCCTGGTTTCTCCTCCTGGGACTGTCACCGGTTCTTCCAAACCTGGCCCAGAAGGGCTCTTCTTCTAGGGGAAGAGGGGTGCAAGCCCCACCAGAGGAAGGCCCCCACTCCTCAGTGCTGGAGACACTGCCTCTGGGTGTGACCCCGTTTGCTGCCTTTATATTTCAGGATTGAGCTGACCTCTGACCTCACTTCCCTGTAGCAAGTTCCTTAGGTCCTGAGCCACAAATATTCTTGCAAATCCTTTTGGTAAGGAGACTGACTTCTTAGACTAGTAGTGCTTCCTCATCCTGTCTGTTGATGTGTCCCCAACATGACTGACGTGGGCCTGAACCCCCTCCTCCGCCACCTTCATAACCAGTGCATACACTTCCGGGCACCGAGCCACCTCATTCCCCAGCGCAGGGAGCACTGGGCTTCTAGGCCCCTCTGCCAGGGCAATGCAACAACGCCAGGCCCGGGGGGCGAGGGGGCTAATGGGCCAGGTGTGGGGCGCTGGCGCCCCCTTGTGAGACCGGGGCCGAACTGTCGTCCCTGGGACCACGGCACTGGGAAACAAGCCTGGTGTCACCCAAAGGCTTTAGGTACCCCGGAGAAGGTTATGCACTTAGAGACATGGCAGAAGCCCTGGGCTCCCTGGTTGCAGGACAGGCAGGTTCTCATCAGAGCGAGGGCTGGCCGACTGGGGCCCTGTTTTTGTAGCCCAGTGTGACTGAACACAGCCACACGCATTTTCCTATGGTCTGTGGTGGTCTTCATACTGCAGTGGCTGAGTCGAGTGGCTGCAACAGAGATCACATGGCCCACCGAGCCTAAAAGAGTATCTGGCCCTTTACAGAAAACGTCTGCACCCTGGATTAAGGACAGAGAGGGCCTGAGGCACCTGTGGTCCCTTGGGAGGGCCCGGCAGACAGAGGCTGTGGCCAGGACCCTGCCTTATTCTGTGTGCACAGACATATGCCCACGTGAATATGAGGGACCCTTAGAACAGTCAAGACCAGTCAGGGGACTGGATGCCAGGCCTCGGGCCAGGGGTCATACTGCCACTGTCACTGGCTCCAGAGCTGGAACCTCGGGCGTGGGGAGGGAAAGTCCCTTCAGGGTCACATTCAGACAGCAGACTCTGCATCGCCCAAGAGAGTCCTTCCCTAGGGGATGTTTGGGCATCTTCAGGTCACTGGCTCATGCTCTGCTGTGCTGTGGGATGGAGACTGTGCCCTAGTGCTGCTCTTGGGTCAAGGAGGGGTTCCCCTGCTCATATGCAGGCTGTGCTTAGCACTGGTGTGCCCTGAGTTGAGAAGGAGGAACTGGTGGGCTACATGGCCCTCACAGGGTAGGCCTGGAGTTCATGTTCATTTTCATGGCCACCCCCGCCCCGCATGCTCCCCCTGGCTGTCCAACATATCTGCCTGCGATGTCTGCTTGCCCCCTCCTGCCCTGCATGTGGCCAGCCCCACCACACTGTGGGGGGCCCCTTGATGCCCACCCATCTTGAGGCTGCTTCTCTTCCTCACATGGTGATGCTTGGGGTTGCAGAGGCTGACAGGTTTGGCTTTTTCTTTTATCTATAGCATGGGGACTGGGAGAGTGACAGGTGTAAGAAAGTTCTGATTCCAGCCTAGTGGAGGAAACTGCCCTGGAATCCTCAGTATGAAAACTAACATGTGTATCATTGTCCGACCACGCAAACTACAGCCATGGAGTCCTCCTTGCCTGTCAGATCCTTCCAAACAAACCCTGCCTGTTCCCAACTCCCTTCCAGGTCTTTATGACCCCAGTCAAGTTGCAGGCTGGTTAACAGATAAATGTTTCAGGCCCCCGATTTTAAATTCATTCACTCTGCCAACATAGCAGCATCTAGAGCCTGGGTCTTTAGTGGTCGCATGAGCCAGCATTCCCCAGAGGTCTCCGTTAAAAGTGTTCAGGGCATGGTACTTGGGAAGCAGGACCAGGAGCAAGAGGCCCTGAATCCCTCCCTCCCTATGTTTAATGGGACATTCCCACCCTTGGAATTGCTCACAGATCAGATTCCTTCCCCCAAAGGGCAGAAAGTGGTAAGGTTTATAAATCCAGAGGCAGCGGCTACTGAAAAGACCCTGCTTCGTTGCTCTGCCCGCCTCCTCCTAGGCATCCCAGGCATGGCTCTGCCTGGCCGGGGGAGTCCCTGGGTTCCCAGGCAGCTTCTCTGGGAGGTGCCACACCCAGCCTCAGATGTGGCTGGACAGCGGGCTTGAAGGCTGGTGGCTGTCCCCCAGCAAGGTGCCATCCCCCTCCCGAGAGAGTGAAGCTGGGAGCTTGGCTGGCTTCCAGCTTGGCAGGAAAAAGAAAGAGCACCACTGTCCACTCCTCTCTGTGTATACAATCCGTTCTTCCCACTTTCTGGTCCAGAAAGCCTAGGTTGTAGACCAGGCTGGCTCTGATAGATGGGGACCCAGGACCCCAGCACCCACTCCATTCTGAAGGTCCGCAGGACCGACCTGGCCTTCCTAGAAGTGGACACAACTCTAGTGGAAGGCATTTTGTGTGGCACAACAGGCAGGGTGAGAGGAGGCGGAGGGACCCCGGTGGTGGGATATCTACTGGCTTCTGCTGTCTGGCGGGTCCATAAACCACCCGCCTGTCTGAATCTCTAGAAACATGCTATGACTCTGATCTCCAGAAGAGGGCGCCAGAGGGACACATCGGCGTCCCTGGTTCCCTCAGCGTCCACGGGCTTGTGTGTGTCCTTTAGAAGAGGCGAGCACATGGCTGGCCTCATCTCGGGGAGCACGTGTCCTAGGGTGCCAGTGTCCCAGAGGGGACAGAACCCAGCTATCGGGACTAGGAAATCTAGGATGGTAAGACTGTCCCAGCACAGCCACGCAACCAAAGAGCCGAACTGCGTCATGTCTGGGAAACCAGCCTGGCTTCTGCAATTCCAAACATTCTCTTTCCTCATCCCCTGCCCCGCTTTCCTCTCCCACGACACCTGTAAGATGGAATGAGTAAAATAAACGATCTTTTCTCCCCATTTCTCTTTACAGAACCGAAGAATAATGAAGTTATCCTTAGCCCCCTCCTCAAGGCTTTTCCTTTTCACATCTTAAAAGCTTGAGAGATAAAATGGAAATGCCCGGAGAGGAGCCCTGCAGGTCCCGGGCGCCTGGCCCCTCGGTCAGCACTGCCCCTTGGCTGGGGGGCCCCGGCCGGCTCTGGCTCCCCTGTGGAGATGTCTCTCCTTGTTTGTGTAGGTTGTGTTGTTAAGCTGAAGGGTTTTTAGAGTTTGATCTCACACCCGGGGTGGATTTTTATCACTCAACCCTGCCCTCCACACCCTCACACGGTGACATCACCAACGACCTCAGCATTTTACGTCAGTACAGCGCCAGCCCAGCCCTCCTGCTTTGTCCTTCACCGAAGCCCATCGTGAGAGACTCTGCAGGGCGGCCGGCAAGTGAGGCAGAGCTGCCATGCCCACTGGTGGTCAGGGACAGTGGACAGCCTGCCTTCCCCTGGGGTCCACTTCTCCCCTTCTCTCCGCTGGCTGGGTCACCACGGGTGCGAGGCACCACACAGACCCGGGCAGCAGAGGACCATGCCGGCCCGTGATTGACCATCACCCTTATTTCTCATTTAGGGAAGGCATGTTGCAAAGACACCTTTTCACTGGGATTTTTTTACCGGCTCAGCCAAATCTCCACCTTCACTTTGGCAGAAGCAATAACAGCGTTTGCGTAAAAGAGATTTCTTGACCAGGTTTCATAGATGAGTCTGAACTTCACCAGATAATCAGATCCATCCCAGATTCATTTCCTGGAGTTTTATATTTGACAATATTTAAACTATACCAAACTAATCTGCAGTTTTTAGATGTTGGTTAAAACTTTTTTTAAAGCAGTAAGTTTATAGAAAATGTTTTTCCATTTAATAGAAGGCTGGGAAATGTCCAGTGTCAACCCCTAAGGGATGTTCTGTTCCCGGTGACCACCTCCTCCGGGCCTAATACCCTAGGTTCGGGGCTTAAGGCAGAGCCAACGACAGCCGCGCAGAGCCACGAATAGATGAAGAACAGGTGTACTCGCGTGGGCACACACGGCCCCGCACAGCAGGAGGGACGTCCTTGTCTAGGCTGGGATCTTACTGATACAATAAGTAGGTTAGTTATCGGAGTTCGTTTGGAAACTTTCTGAACGTGGCTTGTAGGCCCCAAGCCTCATATACTCCTGATGGCTTGGGTCTGTATATTCAGCCTTTGTTCAGTACAATAAACTTTGAGTAGATGATCTTGATTACTGTGTTCTGTTTTTTTCAGTTTTGCTCTGTTTGAGAAAAAAAAATTCTCCCTTGAGCCCATTAAAATTTGAGCTCTCTCATTTTGATGCCTGGTACCCTCCAGCAGCGTACAAGGTCATATGTCCACCCGTTAAACTTGTGAGCTATCCAGAACACATGAGGGAATGTGTGTCCATCAGAGGGATGCTCACACATGCATGTGGATTGTGATTCCACGGAGCCCAATGCACTCACTTTCAATGTGCAGTGGGGCACAGAGTACTTAACATAGGTGCCTTCTCCTCCAGACAGGGAAGTAGACTGTCCACATAACCATCTCAGGGTGATGAAGAGAGGCTGGAATTTGGGACCTCAGTATTTCAGCTTCTAGATGCTGCTGTCAGAAAACCAATGGACAGGGTGGGGTCATTGCAGAAGGACTATGTTAGGACAAGTGTTAAGACCAGACCTTGGGACTCCTGCCCCAGCAGTGTTAGGGGTGCCGCTGGCAGGCAGTGCTGTGCCCTGGGGGGGCCACAGTAGCTGGTGGCCGGACCTACAGGGACTGTAGCTGACCCAGCTGCAGGGTGGGGCTGAGAGGTCTGGCCCTGCCATTTGGTTTATATCCTATGAAGGTGGCCTGTGCCAACCTGGTGATCTGGCATGGAAGGAGGACCTGCAGAAGCCTGACCCAGAACAGTGAGACAGTGCCAACATGCAATGCCCAGCTGTGCTGACAGTGGAGCAAACAAGAACTGAAGGGTTCCCTGGCTTGTGCTGCAGCCTCGCCCACCCCTGCCTGTTTGTGCTCTCGGGGGCTGTGTGCTGTCCTGTGCTGCTCAGATGGCTTGGCTGAGCTTCATGCAGATAATAGAACTCGGCTCCCAGTCACCCAGCCTGTGTGCCATAAACATCACGTTGATCTTCAGCCAGACCTCTTGTTCCCTGATAAGAGAGGCAACCCCACTGACCATAAGGCGTCTTTGTGCAAGTTAGAAAAAGAGACTTACTCGTCCAGGCAGTGCAACCGTGCACCCACCCTCACCCCTTGGCCAAGCACCCTTGTGTACACATCTGTCTGCTCCCCTCTTTCCCAGCCAATAATGATTTCCTTCCTTCACTTCTAAACTAAGGGTGTTTCTAACATGTCCTCACAGGGTCTGCAGCCACCTGATGGACCATATCCTTCCTGGTTACCTCTCTGTGAGATGTGGGGTCAGCAGTACCTGCAGACCAGGGGGAAACTGAGGCCCCAAGAGCCTGAGTGATAACCTGGGGCCCCCAAATCTCCAGGGTAAACCCAAGACTTGGTACCCCAATTTTTAACCCCTCGAGTGGAGCTTGTTAGACCAAACCAGCTCCTGTGTTCTGAGTGGGTTTGATTTCCGCTTCATTTTCTTCTGATCTTGGAGAGCAAGCGCAGCGACACGTGGAAGAGGAGGGGCCCAGCTCCACTGGCTGCTCTGGGGGAGAAGCACCTTTTTCCTCTTTCTCCTTTCTTCTCAACAGAGTTCAGAAAGAACAGCTGGCGGCCATCTTCAAGCTCATGAAGGACAACAAGGAGACGTTCGGTGAGATGTCTGATGGCGACATGCGGGAGCAGCTCAGGCTCTACGACATGTAGGCCGCCTCTGCCACCCAGCAGGACGTCCGCGGCTCTGCCCTGACCTGTGACCCAGAAGCATTCCACTTTCAGACTTTTGTAGGCTTTGTATCTCACGTACATAGATATAGAGGTAGATTATATACCGATTTGCTCACTTCTCGCCATTTATACATCAGTTCAGAGTAACTGGGACAGTGTCTTCAGAGTTAGACATTTTGCTGTAAGAATGCTCCCCTACCACTTGCTCCCACACAGTTACAGAAGCTTCCAGAACTCCTTCTAAGGCAGAATGGGAGTGTTGTGTTACTAGCCTGGACACCCCGGCAATCAGACCTGGTACTCCCCCTCCCCTCGGCAGCCCTGGACAGGGGGCTGTGCTGGGCCGCTTCCGGCTTCTGCCTGTCCTGGCTCTTGGCATTCTTTTAGCAAAACATGCCTCCCATCCTAGAAAAACAATGGTATCAGAGTTAAGACCCTCTAAGAGTTTCTCTCATTTAAGCTTAAGACTTACTTTACATATAACTAAGACTTAACTGAGTGCTTACAATGCACCTAGAACTATGCTAGCCACTACAGGTGAAATAAATATGCAACATGGTGCCTCCCTGTATGGAGCTTCAAATTCTTTAGAAAGACAGGCACATGTGCAGGGAAAGAGAACCTCACCAGACAGTCTTCCATCCCATGCCAGATGGACTCGCAGAACAGTGTATGGACACCTCCGGAGACCAGTAGATGCCTCTGAGTCAGTGAATGCATGCTGACAAATAACAGTGGTTCCTCCAAGATGCACAGGTCCTGTTTCTGACCCCTCTCTTGGCAGAAAAAGTCACAGCATAACTTAGTTAAGCAGGGTATCCTATAGAGAGAATCTATGAGGTTCTTATAAATATTTTTATTTGTTGAAATAAAACCAAGTCAGCGCACTAAATGGAAAGAAGTGGTGGCATTTTATGCACCTCAAGTTAGTGATTATGGGGATACAGTTAACCTCCCTCCATCCTGTCTTCCTAGAATTTTCCTGGGGCTCCCTCCCCGTCTGTTAACTGCAATCCCCTGATTAGCCACACAGCAGGCGGGTCTGTTCTCAAGGTCTGTACATGTCAGTGATTTTTTCTTTGCTCTTTTTAATCATTTTTATTTTTTGTCACTACTTTAAAAAAGTTGTCTGACACATTAATAAATCTTCCCTTCTCAGGCCCCAGGGATCCTGCCCCCTTACATCGTCTTTTCTCACTGCCCCTAAATGCATGTCGGCAGGCAGAACATCTCTCCCCGGGCACTGCAGAGCCTGCACGCCCTGCTGCCACTTTGCTGTCCTTTCCCCTTTTCCTTCCACGAGTCCTTCTCTGATGATACCAAACGGGAATGACTCGTGGGTACTTGAGTCAAAATTCTCATAACTACAGGAAAAATGAACCGAAGGAGCTTTCACACACTTGGATCCGCTAAGGTGTTCCAATTGCAAAGAAAGTGAACTCCAGCTCGACCTGCTTAAACAAGAGGAGGGCTTGGTCACGTGACGAACCCAAAGGCCCTGAAGGGTCAGACAAAGCCCCAGTCCTCTTAACTCAGTCTTCCTTGCAATGCAGGCTTTTGGCGCTCACAAGTTCTCCGCAAGGTTCAGGGGTTATGCCCAGAAGCAAGAAAAGGGCCATCTCTGGCTTGTGTCTTTAGGAGTGAGAGAATTGGTTCAGATGCCCCGTCCCTTCTTTTCAGTTCCTAATTGGCCAGAAAGTGTCATGTGACCACCCTTCAACCAATCACTAGCAAGGACATGGGCCCACCATGGTTGCCTGAGATGCCTGGGACTGGGGCCAGCTTCCCCTAAACACATGGCCTTCAGAGGAGCAGGTAATGACTTGACTGGGGCCCTGCGAGGAAGGGCCATGGGGGAGGGGTACTGGGTGGACATCAGGACTGCTCTGTCACCTGGAAGCCAGTGTCTGAAGCACCCAGCATACATCACCCTGCATGCCTCCGGACGGGTGGTCTGCTGTGCAGGCTGCACACTGGGCCTCTGATGCCTGGAGGAAGCACTGCTGGCTCACTAAGACTGATGGGCGGCTCTGATGCCATCTCCAGATCGGTGCCCGCTTCTGTTTACACCATTTCTGTCACATCTGCCTCACTGGGACCCTCAAGTCCATATGTAACCAGAAGAGTCCTCTTAAAACAGAAGCCATTTCAACCTGACACCCATATGTCCCACCAGGTATCAGTATTCCGAAGGGTCAGGAAAATCAAAGTATGTTTAAAAATGTACATGCAGATTCTGAACCCATTCTTGGACGTTTCATGGAGTCATGGAGTCGATGGCAAACACTTAACGCACGACCATAAGCTAAACTCCACCCTGCAAGCTGTTACCATGAGGAAACTGTTCACACATGTCTGCATCAAGTAGTGGAGAAAGAAACAGCAGGGCAGAGGGAGGTAGCAAATGCGGAGGGAAGACTTCTACAAAGCAGGCCTTGGCAGGACACCACCAGTGTGCTGACACTGCCACACGGGGCCCGAGGACAGAAGCCAATCGAAAGGAACTATCTCCAGACCTGGGGGTCAAGAGACTTTCGGGTGCTCGGAACCTCTCAGTCCCTCCCCTCTGCACCTGCCCTTCCACTCTATCTGGAGCCCTGCTCACAGGCTGGCCTCCCTCCATGGCACAGATAAACATTCCTTGGCACCCATCACACACATCACACACCTGCAGTAGGTTAAAACCATGTCCACCGACAGTTCATGCCTATTTACCAAGCTCTACTTGCTATAAATTATTCGGGGCCCCCTTTCCTCAAAGAGTCCATTGTAACTGCCACCATCTGGGCAAAATTAGGTGTCTCCTCACTTCCTGTACTGAAAATGGCCAGTGAGGACAACGTGCCATCTAAGCAGCTTTACGAGTAAGCCTAAAGCTGAGGGCAAACCTGCTGTGTACTCCCTGGGCACACAGCTCTTTCCCACCCAAATCTGAATGACGTGTACTTGCTTTGAATTTTTAAGGATTATGCTGGCGATCATTTGGGGGGCAGCGCCCCGTTACTGTCC